>CAVMJV010000275.1:0-86024 GCA_963681835.1 Meloidogyne enterolobii
TGATCAAATATATCCATGATTTTCCATGGTTCCAACTTTTTAAAAATTTCGTTTAAATTCGGTCAGTTGAGTACAAGTTGTAAGGTCGATTTTCAAAAACTTTATTGAAACATGAAACTAATTGTGTATTGTATCAAGGATTGGCAATCCTTGATCAAATATATCCATGATTTTCCATGGTTCCAACTTTTTAAAAATTTCGTTTAAATTCGGTCAGTTGAGTACAAGTTGTAAGGTCGATTTTCAAAAACTTTATTGAAACATGAAACTAATTGTGTATTGTATCAAGGATTGGCAATCCTTGATCAAATATATCCATGATTTTCCATGGTTCCAACTTTTTAAAAATTTCGTTTAAATTCGGTCAGTTGAGTACAAGTTGTAAGGTCGATTTTCAAAAACTTTATTGAAACATGAAACTAATTGTGTATTGTATCAAGGATTGGCAATCCTTGATCAAATATATCCATGATTTTCCATGGTTCCAACTTTTTAAAAATTTCGTTTAAATTCGGTCAGTTGAGTACAAGTTGTAAGGTCGATTTTCAAAAACTTTATTGAAACATGAAACTAATTGTGTATTGTATCAAGGATTGGCAATCCTTGATCAAATATATCCATGATTTTCCATGGTTCCAACTTTTTAAAAATTTCGTTTAAATTCGGTCAGTTGAGTACAAGTTGTAAGGTCGATTTTCAAAAACTTTATTGAAACATGAAACTAATTGTGTATTGTATCAAGGATTGGCAATCCTTGATCAAATATATCCATGATTTTCCATGGTTCCAACTTTTTAAAAATTTCGTTTAAATTCGGTCAGTTGAGTACAAGTTGTAAGGTCGATTTTCAAAAACTTTATTGAAACATGAAACTAATTGTGTATTGTATCAAGGATTGGCAATCCTTGATCAAATATATCCATGATTTTCCATGGTTCCAACTTTTTAAAAATTTCGTTTAAATTCGGTCAGTTGAGTACAAGTTGTAAGGTCGATTTTCAAAAACTTTATTGAAACATGAAACTAATTGTGTATTGTATCAAGGATTGGCAATCCTTGATCAAATATATCCATGATTTTCCATGGTTCCAACTTTTTAAAAATTTCGTTTAAATTCGGTCAGTTGAGTACAAGTTGTAAGGTCGATTTTCAAAAACTTTATTGAAACATGAAACTAATTGTGTATTGTATCAAGGATTGGCAATCCTTGATCAAATATATCCATGATTTTCCATGGTTCCAACTTTTTAAAAATTTCGTTTAAATTCGGTCAGTTGAGTACAAGTTGTAAGGTCGATTTTCAAAAACTTTATTGAAACATGAAACTAATTGTGTATTGTATCAAGGATTGGCAATCCTTGATCAAATATATCCATGATTTTCCATGGTTCCAACTTTTTAAAAATTTCGTTTAAATTCGGTCAGTTGAGTACAAGTTGTAAGGTCGATTTTCAAAAACTTTATTGAAACATGAAACTAATTGTGTATTGTATCAAGGATTGGCAATCCTTGATCAAATATATCCATGATTTTCCATGGTTCCAACTTTTTAAAAATTTCGTTTAAATTCGGTCAGTTGAGTACAAGTTGTAAGGTCGATTTTCAAAAACTTTATTGAAACATGAAACTAATTGTGTATTGTATCAAGGATTGGCAATCCTTGATCAAATATATCCATGATTTTCCATGGTTCCAACTTTTTAAAAATTTCGTTTAAATTCGGTCAGTTGAGTACAAGTTGTAAGGTCGATTTTCAAAAACTTTATTGAAACATGAAACTAATTGTGTATTGTATCAAGGATTGGCAATCCTTGATCAAATATATCCATGATTTTCCATGGTTCCAACTTTTTAAAAATTTCGTTTAAATTCGGTCAGTTGAGTACAAGTTGTAAGGTCGATTTTCAAAAACTTTATTGAAACATGAAACTAATTGTGTATTGTATCAAGGATTGGCAATCCTTGATCAAATATATCCATGATTTTCCATGGTTCCAACTTTTTAAAAATTTCGTTTAAATTCGGTCAGTTGAGTACAAGTTGTAAGGTCGATTTTCAAAAACTTTATTGAAACATGAAACTAATTGTGTATTGTATCAAGGATTGGCAATCCTTGATCAAATATATCCATGATTTTCCATGGTTCCAACTTTTTAAAAATTTCGTTTAAATTCGGTCAGTTGAGTACAAGTTGTAAGGTCGATTTTCAAAAACTTTATTGAAACATGAAACTAATTGTGTATTGTATCAAGGATTGGCAATCCTTGATCAAATATATCCATGATTTTCCATGGTTCCAACTTTTTAAAAATTTCGTTTAAATTCGGTCAGTTGAGTACAAGTTGTAAGGTCGATTTTCAAAAACTTTATTGAAACATGAAACTAATTGTGTATTGTATCAAGGATTGGCAATCCTTGATCAAATATATCCATGATTTTCCATGGTTCCAACTTTTTAAAAATTTCGTTTAAATTCGGTCAGTTGAGTACAAGTTGTAAGGTCGATTTTCAAAAACTTTATTGAAACATGAAACTAATTGTGTATTGTATCAAGGATTGGCAATCCTTGATCAAATATATCCATGATTTTCCATGGTTCCAACTTTTTAAAAATTTCGTTTAAATTCGGTCAGTTGAGTACAAGTTGTAAGGTCGATTTTCAAAAACTTTATTGAAACATGAAACTAATTGTGTATTGTATCAAGGATTGGCAATCCTTGATCAAATATATCCATGATTTTCCATGGTTCCAACTTTTTAAAAATTTCGTTTAAATTCGGTCAGTTGAGTACAAGTTGTAAGGTCGATTTTCAAAAACTTTATTGAAACATGAAACTAATTGTGTATTGTATCAAGGATTGGCAATCCTTGATCAAATATATCCATGATTTTCCATGGTTCCAACTTTTTAAAAATTTCGTTTAAATTCGGTCAGTTGAGTACAAGTTGTAAGGTCGATTTTCAAAAACTTTATTGAAACATGAAACTAATTGTGTATTGTATCAAGGATTGGCAATCCTTGATCAAATATATCCATGATTTTCCATGGTTCCAACTTTTTAAAAATTTCGTTTAAATTCGGTCAGTTGAGTACAAGTTGTAAGGTCGATTTTCAAAAACTTTATTGAAACATGAAACTAATTGTGTATTGTATCAAGGATTGGCAATCCTTGATCAAATATATCCATGATTTTCCATGGTTCCAACTTTTTAAAAATTTCGTTTAAATTCGGTCAGTTGAGTACAAGTTGTAAGGTCGATTTTCAAAAACTTTATTGAAACATGAAACTAATTGTGTATTGTATCAAGGATTGGCAATCCTTGATCAAATATATCCATGATTTTCCATGGTTCCAACTTTTTAAAAATTTCGTTTAAATTCGGTCAGTTGAGTACAAGTTGTAAGGTCGATTTTCAAAAACTTTATTGAAACATGAAACTAATTGTGTATTGTATCAAGGATTGGCAATCCTTGATCAAATATATCCATGATTTTCCATGGTTCCAACTTTTTAAAAATTTCGTTTAAATTCGGTCAGTTGAGTACAAGTTGTAAGGTCGATTTTCAAAAACTTTATTGAAACATGAAACTAATTGTGTATTGTATCAAGGATTGGCAATCCTTGATCAAATATATCCATGATTTTCCATGGTTCCAACTTTTTAAAAATTTCGTTTAAATTCGGTCAGTTGAGTACAAGTTGTAAGGTCGATTTTCAAAAACTTTATTGAAACATGAAACTAATTGTGTATTGTATCAAGGATTGGCAATCCTTGATCAAATATATCCATGATTTTCCATGGTTCCAACTTTTTAAAAATTTCGTTTAAATTCGGTCAGTTGAGTACAAGTTGTAAGGTCGATTTTCAAAAACTTTATTGAAACATGAAACTAATTGTGTATTGTATCAAGGATTGGCAATCCTTGATCAAATATATCCATGATTTTCCATGGTTCCAACTTTTTAAAAATTTCGTTTAAATTCGGTCAGTTGAGTACAAGTTGTAAGGTCGATTTTCAAAAACTTTATTGAAACATGAAACTAATTGTGTATTGTATCAAGGATTGGCAATCCTTGATCAAATATATCCATGATTTTCCATGGTTCCAACTTTTTAAAAATTTCGTTTAAATTCGGTCAGTTGAGTACAAGTTGTAAGGTCGATTTTCAAAAACTTTATTGAAACATGAAACTAATTGTGTATTGTATCAAGGATTGGCAATCCTTGATCAAATATATCCATGATTTTCCATGGTTCCAACTTTTTAAAAATTTCGTTTAAATTCGGTCAGTTGAGTACAAGTTGTAAGGTCGATTTTCAAAAACTTTATTGAAACATGAAACTAATTGTGTATTGTATCAAGGATTGGCAATCCTTGATCAAATATATCCATGATTTTCCATGGTTCCAACTTTTTAAAAATTTCGTTTAAATTCGGTCAGTTGAGTACAAGTTGTAAGGTCGATTTTCAAAAACTTTATTGAAACATGAAACTAATTGTGTATTGTATCAAGGATTGGCAATCCTTGATCAAATATATCCATGATTTTCCATGGTTCCAACTTTTTAAAAATTTCGTTTAAATTCGGTCAGTTGAGTACAAGTTGTAAGGTCGATTTTCAAAAACTTTATTGAAACATGAAACTAATTGTGTATTGTATCAAGGATTGGCAATCCTTGATCAAATATATCCATGATTTTCCATGGTTCCAACTTTTTAAAAATTTCGTTTAAATTCGGTCAGTTGAGTACAAGTTGTAAGGTCGATTTTCAAAAACTTTATTGAAACATGAAACTAATTGTGTATTGTATCAAGGATTGGCAATCCTTGATCAAATATATCCATGATTTTCCATGGTTCCAACTTTTTAAAAATTTCGTTTAAATTCGGTCAGTTGAGTACAAGTTGTAAGGTCGATTTTCAAAAACTTTATTGAAACATGAAACTAATTGTGTATTGTATCAAGGATTGGCAATCCTTGATCAAATATATCCATGATTTTCCATGGTTCCAACTTTTTAAAAATTTCGTTTAAATTCGGTCAGTTGAGTACAAGTTGTAAGGTCGATTTTCAAAAACTTTATTGAAACATGAAACTAATTGTGTATTGTATCAAGGATTGGCAATCCTTGATCAAATATATCCATGATTTTCCATGGTTCCAACTTTTTAAAAATTTCGTTTAAATTCGGTCAGTTGAGTACAAGTTGTAAGGTCGATTTTCAAAAACTTTATTGAAACATGAAACTAATTGTGTATTGTATCAAGGATTGGCAATCCTTGATCAAATATATCCATGATTTTCCATGGTTCCAACTTTTTAAAAATTTCGTTTAAATTCGGTCAGTTGAGTACAAGTTGTAAGGTCGATTTTCAAAAACTTTATTGAAACATGAAACTAATTGTGTATTGTATCAAGGATTGGCAATCCTTGATCAAATATATCCATGATTTTCCATGGTTCCAACTTTTTAAAAATTTCGTTTAAATTCGGTCAGTTGAGTACAAGTTGTAAGGTCGATTTTCAAAAACTTTATTGAAACATGAAACTAATTGTGTATTGTATCAAGGATTGGCAATCCTTGATCAAATATATCCATGATTTTCCATGGTTCCAACTTTTTAAAAATTTCGTTTAAATTCGGTCAGTTGAGTACAAGTTGTAAGGTCGATTTTCAAAAACTTTATTGAAACATGAAACTAATTGTGTATTGTATCAAGGATTGGCAATCCTTGATCAAATATATCCATGATTTTCCATGGTTCCAACTTTTTAAAAATTTCGTTTAAATTCGGTCAGTTGAGTACAAGTTGTAAGGTCGATTTTCAAAAACTTTATTGAAACATGAAACTAATTGTGTATTGTATCAAGGATTGGCAATCCTTGATCAAATATATCCATGATTTTCCATGGTTCCAACTTTTTAAAAATTTCGTTTAAATTCGGTCAGTTGAGTACAAGTTGTAAGGTCGATTTTCAAAAACTTTATTGAAACATGAAACTAATTGTGTATTGTATCAAGGATTGGCAATCCTTGATCAAATATATCCATGATTTTCCATGGTTCCAACTTTTTAAAAATTTCGTTTAAATTCGGTCAGTTGAGTACAAGTTGTAAGGTCGATTTTCAAAAACTTTATTGAAACATGAAACTAATTGTGTATTGTATCAAGGATTGGCAATCCTTGATCAAATATATCCATGATTTTCCATGGTTCCAACTTTTTAAAAATTTCGTTTAAATTCGGTCAGTTGAGTACAAGTTGTAAGGTCGATTTTCAAAAACTTTATTGAAACATGAAACTAATTGTGTATTGTATCAAGGATTGGCAATCCTTGATCAAATATATCCATGATTTTCCATGGTTCCAACTTTTTAAAAATTTCGTTTAAATTCGGTCAGTTGAGTACAAGTTGTAAGGTCGATTTTCAAAAACTTTATTGAAACATGAAACTAATTGTGTATTGTATCAAGGATTGGCAATCCTTGATCAAATATATCCATGATTTTCCATGGTTCCAACTTTTTAAAAATTTCGTTTAAATTCGGTTAGTTGAGTACAAGTTGTAAGGTCGATTTTCAAAAACTTTATTGAAACATGAAACTAATTGTGTATTGTATCAAGGATTGGCAATCCTTGATCAAATATATCCATGATTTTCCATGGTTCCAACTTTTTAAAAATTTCGTTTAAATTCGGTCAGTTGAGTACAAGTTGTAAGGTCGATTTTCAAAAACTTTATTGAAACATGAAACTAATTGTGTATTGTATCAAGGATTGGCAATCCTTGATCAAATATATCCATGATTTTCCATGGTTCCAACTTTTTAAAAATTTCGTTTAAATTCGGTCAGTTGAGTACAAGTTGTAAGGTCGATTTTCAAAAACTTTATTGAAACATGAAACTAATTGTGTATTGTATCAAGGATTGGCAATCCTTGATCAAATATATCCATGATTTTCCATGGTTCCAACTTTTTAAAAATTTCGTTTAAATTCGGTCAGTTGAGTACAAGTTGTAAGGTCGATTTTCAAAAACTTTATTGAAACATGAAACTAATTGTGTATTGTATCAAGGATTGGCAATCCTTGATCAAATATATCCATGATTTTCCATGGTTCCAACTTTTTAAAAATTTCGTTTAAATTCGGTCAGTTGAGTACAAATTGTAAGGTCGATTTTCAAAAACTTTATTGAAACATGAAACTAATTGTGTATTGTATCAAGGATTGGCAATCCTTGATCAAATATATCCATGATTTTCCATGGTTCCAACTTTTTAAAAATTTCGTTTAAATTCGGTCAGTTGAGTACAAGTTGTAAGGTCGATTTTCAAAAACTTTATTGAAACATGAAACTAATTGTGTATTGTATCAAGGATTGGCAATCCTTGATCAAATATATCCATGATTTTCCATGGTTCCAACTTTTTAAAAATTTCGTTTAAATTCGGTCAGTTGAGTACAAGTTGTAAGGTCGATTTTCAAAAACTTTATTGAAACATGAAACTAATTGTGTATTGTATCAAGGATTGGCAATCCTTGATCAAATATATCCATGATTTTCATTGTTCCAACTTTTTAAAAATTTCGTTTAAATTCGGTCAGTTGAGTACAAGTTGTAAGGTCGATTTTCAAAAACTTTATTGAAACATGAAACTAATTGTGTATTGTATCAAGGATTGGCAATCCTTGATCAAATATATCCATGATTTTCCATGGTTCCAACTTTTTAAAAATTTCGTTTAAATTCGGTCAGTTGAGTACAAGTTGTAAGGTCGATTTTCAAAAACTTTATTGAAACATGAAACTAATTGTGTATTGTATCAAGGATTGGCAATCCTTGATCAAATATATCCATGATTTTCATTGTTCCAACTTTTTAAAAATTTCGTTTAAATTCGGTCAGTTGAGTACAAGTTGTAAGGTCGATTTTCAAAAACTTTATTGAAACATGAAACTAATTGTGTATTGTATCAAGGATTGGCAATCCTTGATCAAATATATCCATGATTTTCCATGGTTCCAACTTTTTAAAAATTTCGTTTAAATTCGGTCAGTTGAGTACAAGTTGTAAGGTCGATTTTCAAAAACTTTATTGAAACATGAAACTAATTGTGTATTGTATCAAGGATTGGCAATCCTTGATCAAATATATCCATGATTTTCATTGTTCCAACTTTTTAAAAATTTCGTTTAAATTCGGTCAGTTGAGTACAAGTTGTAAGGTCGATTTTCAAAAACTTTATTGAAACATGAAACTAATTGTGTATTGTATCAAGGATTGGCAATCCTTGATCAAATATATCCATGATTTTCCATGGTAGTAGTATATAGTAGCCAGTTAAAACAATTTCTAAAAACAAAATTGTTTTAACTGGGCACTATAATGACTAACTAACTACTAGACTACTAAAGTAAAAATACTAAAAAAGAACATTTAAAAATGTTTTATTAAATTAAAATATTTAACTAGTAGAACGATTTATAAAAACAATTATTTTAATACAAAAAATTTTTAAAAAAAGATTAAAATAATTCTTAACGTTTTTACAACGGATTAGGGAATAGGTATTAATCTACGTCCTAAATATAATGTTAGCTTTGTTACCCCGATAACCAGGGATTTGGTAGCTACAACAATATCATAGCAAGTTTCTTTAACAAATAACCATGCGGTATCGAATATAGTTGGTTTATAATACACTACAGAAAAAGTAGGTTTGTATACTTGTTTCCACTCCTTTTCGTTCTCATCGTATTCAAACCATACATGACCACTCGGTTGTAAGGTTATATTTGTAAAATTTGAATGAGGAGTTAAGGAAGGGCGTAAAGCTTTATTCTCTTCATTTTTTGTTATTTTAACTTCACAGTTAACAAGCTCTATTAGTGCAACTAAAATTAATATAAAAAGCATTTTTCATATTATGAAAAAATGTGAATGATCATTTATATAGTTTTCATAAATTCCTATTCATTTAGTTCTTCAACATCAACAAAGTCCAAACATTCCAGAGGATAGAAATATTGATGCTGTCTTCCTCCAACAACGCAAACAAGAGGCAGCTGCGGATATACAAGGTCTATGTGATGTCGAACATAGAAATATTGCCGGATTGTCACACGCAAATATCCTCGTAATGCAAAAATACGATCCGCTCCTAATTTTGTCAATTTACTTGGATATACCTCGAATTGAATATGTCTTAAATGATTTGTTAGGATGGCCTTCGTTCCTGGTTTCATATTGTTGTCTGAAAATGTTTTTTGACCAGTTCCTGTGTTAGCGACATCTTCATTTGTCATAGTAGTAAGTGTTTGAAGAAATTGAATATTTTCGTTATATTTTTTACGCATTTCCCTGTGAAGTGACTCTGGTGCACATCCTCCATTAAATTTACAAAGCAATTGAACTAGTGAACCGGTTTTGACCTGTGCTTTTGGCGGAGCTCCAGAAGATATTTCGGCAGGCCCTCGCAATTCAGACATGTTGTTACTAGTACGAATGTTCATATCTTGCGTTTCGAGACTGTCTTTAGAATCCGTTACTTATATACTAAGTGGACCTTTTGCAAAACGAATACTAGGAAGGTCTCCACTCCCATTTCTTCTCAGATTTACATGCGCTTTAAATACAACTGCTAATACAAAGATTAATCCCAAATCAAGAACATAAGCAATCAAAAGCAGAATGTCTTTGTTTGGATTTGTTGAATGAGAAGGGCCGATTGAAAGGGCATGTGCTTCGTCGATAATAAAACATGAATTTACATTCGGTGGGATGGGACCGTGAAACGGGTAAAGTATATTACTATCGTTTTGTTTCAATATTTCTGCCGCAGCCAAGCTGATTATTGCAAATAGATATAGAAAAAATATCATTTTTTAAAATAATATAACAAACAATAGTTTAGTTTTCTTATATACTAGGTAGAAAAGCTAATCTCTGTACTAATCTCTTTAGAACAGCATCACGACTCTCTGAAGGTATTGAGTGCAATTTTTGAAGGGTAGATGAAAAATTACTTCCTTGGCTTGAACGTAAAACAAGAAAACAAATACAGTAATGCCCACAAGTATCGGATAAAGGAGATTGTAGAGAATAACGGCTTTGTTTAACTATCGAAAAGCGATTTAGCATAGATTGGCGCATGTCGCAGTTGGGAGTATCACCAAGCGAGTCAAAATATTCCAAAGTGTTTTTGCTATCCGAATAACAGGCAATCCAGTGTTCTCCGATTGTTCCTTTTCTCATAGTATTAGCAATAAAACAAAATGGTTTATTCAGCTCTATATTTGGAATATTATTAGATGAGAAGACACCAATAAATTTATTTTTAAGCGGCTTGTAGTTGAGCAATATTGTTTCAATTTGTAAAGAATTCATCTTATACAGATCCGTCAGTACTTAACACTCGATCGGCATTTATGGACAGAATTGAGTCGAACTCGCCCATAATTATCATTTCGTAACCATCGTCTTTGATCGGCTGATTGAAAATACACCGGACTGTAGTGGTTCCTTGTCTAATTAATTCTAGACCATTAGTATCCTCAAGTGTTGAAGTCATCGGTATAACAAAAAAACACGAGGATTTTGAAAATTCCTTCATACTGATATCAAGAGTTCTCTGGTCAGTATTTGGCCAATTATCAAGGTCCATACCCACAAACATATCAACATAGGCGCGTACGAAGTTATTATCGGCAAAATCAAAATCATACGAAACAGCAGGAAATTGGAATCCACCAAATTCAGCAGAAACCAAGCGTAAGTTAGCATGCTCAAAAGTAAATGGAGATAAAGCAGTATTTCCTGTAAAGGCGGGGGAGCTAACAAAACTAATAATTAAGCGTCTCGGGCAAGTACTCGTAAATGCCGCATGAGTAATTTCCTGACGGCCTTTTCCCAGGAAAACGCTGCGAATATCAATCTTTCTATAGGCATATTTTGCAGGTGACTGTTCTAGATGTCTAGCAATGGCATTGTTTAATGACATGCTCAAATCGACCTGTTTCACAAAAATTCTCATATCATGGAGACGAAGTCTGTATGTATTATTGTTATCAACTAATGCTGTAGCTGAGCGGTATTTTGGAGTATGAATAAGAAATTCATCAGAATTTCTGTAAATGGTCCAGATCACATCGCTATGTGGAATTAAAAGCTGGTTTTGTCGCGCCATATCATAATCCAAATGAGAAAACATTCTACACAATTTACCTTTAGCAAAGCGAGAAGCACGGGATTTAAATCCTGAACCCTCAAAATCATCTTTATCAACTGAATCTTTATAATAAAGTGCAGCTTCATAAATACCTTTACTTACTTCTCGATCGGCGCCAAGTTCATGAAGAAGGATACATCTATATGCATAGTGGATACCCGAGTCATAGCATTGAATACCATTAATTGAAAGTGTAAGACGCCGAATCCATGTAAGTCCTAAATATTGAGCGACACCTGCAAATTTATCACCCTTTAGATCTGCGGCTTCTCCGTCAGAAATAGGAATCCACTCACCACTTGCTACATCTTTTCTTTCAAGAGATAAAATCAGACTTAGAAAAGTCTTGCTTAAATCAAGATAGAGAGAGTCACCAAAATACCGAAAAATAAAAGGGCCTGCAGATTGATTAAGAGCATTAAGAGGGAGAATTTCCTTGTATGCTGAACGTTGAATACCTACATTTGTAGAAGGAATTGAAAAAAAAGACAAACGATTATCAACCCCCTCAGAACTATCTTTATCAATTTTCTTTAATGTTGTCATTTTTTCTATTTGGCATAAACGAATATGATGCTTTACTTATATACTCAGAAATCTTCTAAACTTAGTTGATCCCTGTGGCGTCTTCCCTTATTTGTAATTTTTTCAATAATTGGTTTTTGTTTTGATTTACGTTTTCTTTTTCCTTTTCCGCATTGTTGAAGCTTTTTTCCCACTTTTTGGAGACCTTCACTGCTGTGTTTTTTTAATGATTCACTAACTGAACGACCTTGTGAAACATCTTCAAGTACATTTTTCCCAACGTTAACTGCTTCTTGGCCTGCACTAGTAGCTAAATTTTTAACTATGGGCATCAGAAAACGACCTACAGTGCCCAGTACGCCAAAACCGCGTTGATACCTTGTTCCCTGGAAAAATTGACTTTCATTGGATATGCCGGTTTTTGCGCCGCCATCTTGAGCAGCTAAAAATGGACCCCAATCGATTTTATCCAAATCTACTGGTATATGTGTCATTTTCTAAAAAAGCGAGCGTTGAAAATGTAGCGTAAGTATACAGGTTCCCCAATGGAATTTTACTAATTTTCCAGTTAAGGTGCGAATTTCAATAGTAATGTCTGGATGACGTTTACCTAATATACGATGTTGATGCTCGGTCATATATACTTCGGAAATACTATCACCCGGCTTACCAGTTAGATTCACAACACGTAATAGAGGTGCTGTTACGTTTCCAATTATACTATTTTCAACGAGCCTTGGAGCATAAACCAAAAATTGACGAACACCTCCAGATATATCAGGCATATATTTTGCTACTTGTCCACTATGAACTTTTTCAGAATCAAAACCAAGAGTATATGCTAATTGACGACTTAATTGAATATATTGTACGTTTCCTTGTAAGAAGACATGGAACCTTTTATGCAATTTATCAAAGTGTACTGAAACCCATTGATATTTTGGATCAGCTAGTTGTATATTGGAAAAGTTAAGAAGCATTTTTAGATATTCAGGAGGATAGCCATATTTATCAAAATGCATTTTCTTTACATTAGGATCCGAATCATCAACGCGTATTGTTAACTTTTCTTTGTGAGGTTCTCCTTTCTTCTCTTTTTCTTGACTTGGAAGATTTTTTTCTTCCGTTTTGCTTTCGCTAGATACACCGCCATGTCCAAAGAAGCTTTTCCAATAGGAAGGCCTTTCAGGAGGTTCTCCTATTAACATTTCAGGACGTGGAAGAGTTGGAAGATCAGTCTGCTTATTATTTTCAACTATTATTAAATTTGCCGTTGAAGGCGAAATACTTACAGGATCTTCTTCTGCTAATGGAGGTGACCATTCCTCGTCCTTATCGTTTATTGTTTGAGATTCCTGCAGAGTCTCTTCTTGTGTATCTTCTTCCTTAGTACCGTCTTCGATAATCGTAGGTTCTTCATATGTCTCAATATTTACTTCTTCTGGTAAGGGAGGAGTCCATTGTTCTTCGTCCTGATCTTTTATTGTTTCTTCCGGAGGATTTTCTCGTTCATCTTCTTCCTCAGTAGCTTCTTCGATAAGCGTAAGTTCTTTGTGCGCTTCAATATTTCCATCTTCTTGTAATGGAGGTGTCCATTGCTCCTCGTCCTCATCGGTTAATGAATGTGATTCCTGCAGTGCCTCTTCTTGCGTGTCTTCTTCAGTTTTTTCTTCGGTTTCTTCTTGTACTTCGATATTTTCTTCTTCTATTAATGGAGGTGTCCATTGCTCTTCATCCTCATCGACTATTGATGCAACTTCATGTTCTTCATGCTCCTCAATATTTTCTTCGTTAGTCTCTTCTGGTAATGTTTCATTTATATTTTCAAAGGCTGCAGGTGCTAGACTTGATGAAGTTGTTTCAATTGCCGTGTCTTGTTTCGCAAGTTCCGCGTCAACCTTACCAATAATTTCTTCTGATAAACGTTTTTGCCCCGCAACAGCCTCTTCAACCTGACTGGCTGCTTCCTTTACCTTACGTTCTGCGGCCTTAGCACGATCCGCAGCCTTTCGTGCTTCCGTGACATCACCGCGGGATTCTGCAGCTTCAGTTTCTAGTTGTGCTTCCGAAGCTCTTTTTCCATACTCTAAACATTCCTGTGTCCATTTATCAATTGCAATTTTACGATTAGTTAACAATATTAACTGAGATTTAACCCATTCAAGAATATTTTCAGGCGTTTTTCTTAAGTGTACAATTTCGCCCGTTTCTTTTAATGTAATCACACTATCTTTCAATGCATACTTATAGCGCGCATTCTGCCAATATTTTTCACCATGTTCCATATTGATTTGTGCTTGCTCTGCCAACTCTACACTATTTCTCCATGCTCTTGTCGCGGCACGAACGGCCATTTCCATTAAAACTTTTTGATCATCAGTTAATGATGGCTTTTCATCAGGCTCGTCTACATAATTAAGGGGAGTTATTTTCCCATCTAGAGGAGTTTTGTCTTTAATTATTGATTCAAGCGGTTTTTCTTCAGGCGTTGTCACTGGAGTCTCAGGAGTAGGAAAAGCTTCGATTATTGGGCTTGTCGCAGAAATTTCAGGAGGGGGCGGAGCTTCATTTGTCATCGGAGTGGGCGGTGCCTCGACTGTAGTTTCAGGAGTGGGCGGAGCTTCGATTATTGGACTTGTCACTGGAGTCTCAGGAGTAGGCAAAGCTTTGATTATAGGACTTGTCACTGGAGTGGGCGGAGCTTCAATTATAGGACTTGTCACTGGAGTCTCAGGAGTGGGAGGTGCTTCGAATGGAGTTTCAGGAGTGGGCGGAGCTTCGATTATTGGACTTGTTACTGGAGTCTCTGGAGTGGCAGGTGCTTCGACTGGAGTTTCAGGAGTGGGCGGAGCTTCGATTATTGGACTTGTCAATGGAGTCTCAGGAGTGGGAGGTGTAGCCTTTAGAATTGTAGGCGCCGTCTCTGAAGTGTCTTGAATATCGTTAGTATTTTCTTGATCATTTTCGACAAAACTTCCTTCTTCAGATGGTACAGAGTCACTCGTTTCAGATTGTTGAATAGGATCGGGCTTTGACAGGGAAGAGGACATAAAGCTTTTAATTGCATTTATTATAAGATCCTTCTGATCAGTTTGTGACTCTAATCTAACTGTCTCAACAGAGCTTCCCGAAACCGAAGTTACATTGGGAAGTTTTGCGCCCTTAATTTCCTTATTTAAATATTTTATAAATTTATAAGCAAGGTCTTTTGGCATATTGAAGTAACCTTCCCTTTCCAATTGGTGAGTGATAGACTCCAATGAGAAATTAACCTGCGGATTCTCATGCTCGGCAGCTGGTTGTGGAGTTGATTCCTGTTCAGGGGTTACTCCTTGACTAATAACAGATCCAACTTTCACCTCAGTTTGATCAACGTGTGAAGAATTCATAAATTCTGTAATAGCCTGTTTTATTAGTTCCCTTTGATCGGTATACGGACGAAACCGAACTCTTTCTATACCATCAACTGCAAGAGGGGCAGGGCTTATAGGGGGTAATCGAATTTGTTCTTTGCCTAAATATTTCATAAAATTAAAAGACGTTTGCTTTTGCAGATCAAAATAGCCATCTCTAGCCAATTGCTCCGTAGGTTCTAATTGAATAAAGGCTTGTTGTGAAAGAATAAATTTATCAATAACTTTTAAATAAAGAGATTTTTGATTTGCAGGAGGCAAAAGACGAATATTTTTACCGCTTTCTCCTGGACTCAAATTTGTAAGTTTTGGACTAATTGCTTCATCCTCTTCCGATAATAGCTTGATAAATTTATTTAGTTCATCTGTATTCAAATCGAAATAACCATGTTTATCATACTGTTCTTTTATAGATTCGACAGCGCGTCTTTTGCGAAAAATCCCATAAATTCTTTTTTTATTCTCTTCAAGCCTCATTTCCTCACGCTCACGATCCAATTCCTTTTTCCAAACATCAAGCAAAACTGCATTAATGGCCTCTTCTAATGCCTCTTCTGAGGCAAAGGACAAATCCGGTATCTCGATACGAATAGGTAAAAGTTCATTTCCATATCTTCGAAACACAGTTATAGATTCTTGTTCTTCAGAATCCCCGGACAATGAAAAAGAAAACGGATATATAATATTTGAAAGCGCGACTGTCCAGCTAGAATCCAATTCAAGTGTATCAGGCATTCGCACAGTAAATTTTGAAGTGGTATTTCCTTCAACGCTTCCGGTATTTGAAGGCAAGACTACATAAAATGAGTCCATATTTATCTTCGAACGATATCAGTATCGTTAATCCAACTATTATAGCTTTCTTTGTATCCAACCCAGCGTACGAAATGCTGTTTTATTCCTTCACGTGTGGTACGCGTTTTCAAAATTTCTGCAATTCTATGTGTTGTATCCTCTTGCGTAGGTACTAGCTCTTCTCTATAAAACACTCCTTCAATTATATTTTCTTCAAAATCTTTTAACTTATATGTAACAGGATTATGCGCGTCGTTTACTATATAGACAAGAAATAATTCGTCAGTATAGTTTGGCAAATATCCTTTTTCAAATTTACCTTTTTCTTTAGTTATACGAACAGTTTGTCCAGGCTTAAGTATAGATAATACCTTCTGAGGATTAATATTTTGTGTATCCTTATATAGCCTCTCAAATAATTTTCGAGAGTTCTTAAAGTTAACAGAATTGGGTGTAACACCTATAACGCGGTTTACGCTCGAATTTATTCCAGAAACGATTTGTTTTATAACCTCGACCCAACGTAGAGTGTTTTTTTCGCTAAAATATCGATATAGTCTTACTTTGATTGTTCGATTTGCTCTTTCTGCCATTGAAGCATGAACATCAGGACTGTATACTACACGCTTATCTATATCCTTCTTTTTAAAATATTCTTTCATTCGTCTAGCCTCAAATTCTAACCCTCTATCTGTATATAATTTATGAGGAAGTATCCCTTCTGAAAGTTTGAAAATATTTTCGAATGCCTCAATCATGTCTTCAGATCTCTTAGATTTGGCAGGCACAGCAAAAATTTTTCTGCTTAGTACGTCAATACAAACCAAAAGATATTTATACCCATCATTATATTTTGTTAGTTGATCAAATATGGCTAAATCCGCCTGCCAATCTGTGTGTAGTCCACTTGGGCGCGTGACTAACCTTGGAAACTTTTTTCTTGCAGGTCTATGCATTGTATAAACTCTTTGCCTATGCAAAAAATCATAAACATCCTGAAATTTTATTTTAGGATACTTCCGTCTAGCTTCTTCATAGACGCGATTTATTCCTGCGTAAGAAGCAGGAGAATTTAGTGAATAATAAATTTTTTCCAATAAGTTTTCTAGAGCTTTTCCCATATTTTTGGCATAAATTTATTTTTCCGTCGTATTAAACCTGGCGAATTTATAGGGGCGACTTTTACTAGAACTCTTTTTTTTCTCTTGCCACTGCCTGATTGATTATCTTCAGTCAAGCTTTCTTCTGTACTACTTTCTCCTTTAGTCTCCTTAATCATCTCTTTTACTAATGGGTCCTTGGATAGTCGATTAAATAAAAAACTGAAACCCTTTGGAGGTGATGATATTTCCCCTTGCACATACTCGAGTACTTCAGCGAAATTACTATTCTTTACAAGCCTTCCTTTGACATTAGATTCAAAGCTCCCATTCTTCCTTATTCTAAATTTTTCAGCATTGTCTTTTACGTAATTTTCCAATTCCTTCGAATATCGCCTTGAAATAATTCCATTAAAAGGTGTTATGTTCCTTCGTTTCGTTTGTTTTGACGTGGACGGTTCTGAATCAGTCCGATATTCAGATTTAGAATTTGATTCAGCTTGTAACTTGTTAGGAATTAACTTTGATTTAGGTGTAGTAGTAGCGGCTTCTTGCAAATAAGGTGCAACCTCCGGAGCGTTTGCTTTACTATCATCGATAATTACTTTTTGAGGACGATTTTCCAACTCATGTTTAAGCTGACGTCGTTTCTTATATAACCAGTTATATTTTTTTGCTTTTACATCTTCTGATAGCTTAGGATCATCCAAAGTATTTTTTATTTCCATGTTAGCTTGCGCTTTCTCATTTTGCAAGAAATCACCACCTTTAATCATGTTTAGAAGTGTAAGGTACTCGCTTTCTGGCACCATTACCATTTTCTTTGTATGTTTCATTCCTGGGAGAATTTATGTATAATATTCGGCTAGTGCTCCTAATACAGGGACAAGTATAGCAGCAAGCGCAGCACTACCGCCTTCTTGTAGTCGTTTACGTGCACTGTTTTCTGTGCGTGTCCTTGCTATCGCCCTATAAAAATCAGCAAATTGTGCCAATTTTCTACGTTGCTTTTTACTTAGTGTAAAATTATGCTTTAAGATATTAGCACAAATTTCCACAATTGCTAAAATTTGATCAGCGTTAGCGGTAAGTATTAGAGCGTTTTTCTTCTTGTCAGAGGATGTTTTTGCTAAGCGTTGAAGGAACTCAAAATTTTCTTTAACGTATGGGCTATAGTTATATGAAGGCATTTTTATCGAACCAAATTTTTGATCACTTATATATTACAAGGGTAGATATATAGTGGTTTTTTCTCCGGGAAATATATTTGTAGAAAGTCTTAAATGTTCCTCAGTGCTGGGATGCATGTTTATCAATAAATAAGAAAAACGTTCTGATGTCGCATCGCGATAAGATTCAAGGAAATAATTTATCATTTTTGGAAAAAGTTGCGAGCCGAGTGTCCGGACTTGCAATAATCCTTGAGGATTTTTAGTTAGAAGGATATAATGTGCATTTGCTCTTGCTGTCTTTATATTACGGCCGTAAAGTGATTGTGTTACAAATATAACACTAACTCCCCAATTATGTGACCCCCTTGTAAATAATAAATCAAGGAATTCGCTTTGAATATTAAGCATTAGGTCATCAAGAACTAAAAGCTGATGTTGTTTAATTATCTCAGGTTCCGGTACACCATTATACGTAGTAATGCCCATTTCTTTAATTTTAAAAACAATTTCATTCATTTCACCAAAACAATACATTATTTTTGAAGGTGGTGGGTCAATAAGGAGTTCAGTATTCTTGAGAAATTTTAAAAGCCACAGGGTTTTACCACTACCCGTGGCCCCTGAAATTATCATTGTAAAAGGGGCGTTGAACATTTTATTTTGATACCAAAAATTTCTATATTATATATAGTACCTAATTCTGTCGGACCTTGTGGTTAAGTGGGTTAATACAAAAATTATATATGTACAACTATTATTCCTAACTTCTGCTTTAATATTTATTATTTGTATTTAAATAATGTTTTGGTTGAAGTGTAGGCCTATGATATAATCAGTCTGAATATAAAAGACGATTTCATCATATGCCCACACTTAGCCATACATACTCATCAAAAACAACAATTTGTTATTAGCAAAAATTTTTTAGATGTACCAGAAAGCCATTATACAAAATATTGTCTCTACAGCTCAATTAATTGAAGGAACTAACAAAATAGATCTAGCAGCGCTGGCAGATAAAATTTCAGAAGCAAAATATCAACCAAAACGTTTTTCCGCACTGACTATTAAACTCAAATATCCTATGAAAGCAACAGGGCTAATTTTTTCTAATGGTAGAATAGTTTGTGTAGGAACTAATTCGGTTAAGGACTCAGAAATTGCAATTAGACATTTTGTCCAAATTATAAAAGAGGCAATTTCAATCTCAATAGAGATGCATAGCTTTAGAATCCAAAATGTGGTTTCATCGTTTTCATTTGCGGGGCCGCTAAATTTACCAGGTAGTTTTATTTCTGTATAATTATTTTATTTTTAGCGTTATATGATTCAATGAGGTATGCACCTCCTATTTGGCTTGCTAAACATATTTCGTACAATCCAGAATTCTTTCCTGGTATGTGCCTAAGATTAAAAGAATCGCGTGCAGTTATAATTGTCTTCACAACAGGAAAATGTATTATTACTGGAGCAAGATCAGAAGAAGAAATTTATTTAACTCAAGATAAAATATATAATTCAATTTCAGCATTTTTAAAGAAATCAATCAAAAAATGCTTGCATTAATTTCAGTTCTTAATTCCATCAATAGTTCACCAAGTTTGTTCTCTCCCTCCCAAATACTTGGATCATTGAGAATAGGACTTTTTGGACTCAATCCATTACTCCAATATAAATTTGAGTCGGAAGCATGAGTAATAAGGCCATCTCCTGTTGCACGTAATTGGTTTAAAAGCTGAGTATTCTGTGTGAATTTAGCCCATAAACCTGTGTACATAATCTGGAATATTCTTAATTAATTTTACATTGGAAAATAAATCTTGCCTTGCTCTTAACAGAATCCCACTCGAGTTTATTATAATTTCTTACACGCGTTCCAATTCTTCCAATAGCTAACGGATTGTTGAGCATCAAAACCTGTGCAGCAATTTCCAAATCACCGAAATATCGAGCTTTTTGCCAGATAAAATACTGTTCAGTCGAATTGAACGTTCGACCAAGCAACGTGAAAGTTGTTTTAAACCGATTATCGAATCCACATCTGTGCGAACTGAAAATAAATATATTCTGATTCTGAGTCCCAAGAATCTCTTCTGGAGGTAGCGAATTCTGTTGGTGTTTCAATTGGAGACGTTCGAACATGAGTGAAGTAGTTTCTTAGAAAATAAATAATTAATTTTTAGAGTAAATTCTTACCAAGATTGATGTCACTGAACATATGGATTGATATTAAATAAATCTTAATAATATAAAATTAAATATGAAGTTTATATTAAAGATATTTGAATAGCGATACATTTTAACTAAACAAATTATCGATAAATAATTTATTAATAATAAGTTGATATTTTTTTGCAAAAAAAAACACTAATCATTTATGAATCACATCTTTTCCTCTATCTCAACATAGTCTAGACATTCTATTGGATAGAAATTCTCATGGCTTCCACCTCCAACAACACAAACAAGAGGAAGATGAGGATAAACAAGATTAAGATAGTGTCTAATATAGAAGAATTGCCTTAATTTTTAATAATTAAAGATCATCTATTAATAAATTAAACCGAATGGTGATAGATAAATATCCTCTAAGTGCAAAAGTTCTATCAGAACCCATATTAGTAAAATTGCTAGGATAAACTTCAAAATAATGATGTTTTAAATGATTTGTTACAAGACACTTCTTTCCAGGCAAAATATCTTTTTCTGTAAATTCTTGTTGCCCAATTTTTAACTTGGCAACATCCTCTTTAGTCATAGTAGTAAGAGATTGAATAAATTTTAAATTTTCGTTATAGTTTTTGCGAATTTCACAATTAAGTGTTTCAGGCACACATCCTCCATTAAACTGACAAAGTAATTTTATAAGTGGTATAGTTTTCACAGACAAAGTGGACGTTGAACAAATTTTAAATTTTTCCAGCATTCCTGCATTGTAACCTTAAATTTTTATTGAAGAACAAATTTCATTATCAATATTACCAATACTATTATTGCTTGTCATTTGGATAATAAAGTTAAATAGCAAACAAAAACCTGTAAGCATTTTTAAAATAGATTATTTAAATTTAAAAAATATCATGTATGAAAACTATGAATTTAAAAAAGAATTTTAGCTAAATTTATACATTATAAAATTTATTTAGTCGGATCAATTATTGGATCTCCTCTATATCCGTACGGGTAACAATCAAAATTTGAATCAATTAATCCTTTATCATAGATAGGGGCATATCTCCTAAAATATGATTATAATATTGTAAATTTTTCAAAAATCACCGAGTTTGTGACCGACTCGTAATTTCCCCATGACGCCAACTCGGTTGAAAGTGTGTTCTTTCAAGTAGTACAGGTTCTTGATCCTCGCCATAAGCTTCGACCATTGACTAGAATTATAATTCAAATTCATAATGATATTTAATATACTTTAAATTTGTTGAAGTCCAGAGGAGAGTCAACTGTATCCCAACACCCTCTGCATTTAACTATGAATTTTATTTCTTTGCTGACCTTGTGCCTCATTTTCATTGCATACTAAAAATTTTTAATTTTATTGGAATGATATTTTATTGACCTGTTTACAGCCTCCTGTGTAAAAAGCAACAATATTCCATTCTCCATATTCTTGGGCCATCATTCCCAACATTTCTCCAACACGAAATGGATGCTTCTGTCCACGTTTATGAACATAGAAACAGCTATCTGTGTCGGTATACAAGAGCTTACAGCCCTTTTCCATTACTATTTTTTCCATATAATCGTAGAGCATTATTCTAGCAGTTGCAGTAGTAATTAGGGCAATTGCAATATTGTATTTATCATGAGGACGCACAAATTCCTTTCGTTGCCGATAAGGAACAGAAAATAGATCTGTAGCCAACATTTCTACAGCCCCAATCTCAAGTTTCGGGTCATTAAGGACTGTGTGAAGTTTAACTGGTGAACTTGTTATGCAATCCTTAGAATTATTTAAAGTAATATTAGCTTAAGGATACCTGAGATAAGTTGCATCTCAATGCCCATCTGCCCCACCTAAACAAAAATTTTTAATTTTACTTCAAAAAATATTACATCGAATTGTTACAGGTTTTTGCTAGATATCGCATGCCTTCATTTCTAGAAATTCGGGAAGATTCCAAATTTATTCCATAAACACTTTGGTTTCGATTAATGAATTCTTGTTTTCGTTCTTCTAATTCTGATCCATGGATGTCAGCTAAACTATTTGGCCAACCGCTTGCCTATTTTATTAATTGATTAATATATCAAAGATATTAAACCTCTATTTTTAAACGCATCATATCCTGAACATATGGTCGTAACAATTTATCAGACCATTTTTCCCAATGGTAAATGCTATAGACTTTTGTAACTCGATATCCTTTCTTTAAAGCTAGTTCAAGTTCAACAGAACATGTTGTACTGACAAATCCTCGTTGTTCATCGCTATGTGGGCACAATTCATAGCTTTTTTCTCTAGTGTAACCTTGAATTTGCTTTTTTGCAATTCCCGGCGATATCTCTACAGCACAGCGATGACAAAGATGAAAAATCTTAAATAAACATTTGAAAAAATTTTTCTCGAATATATACCAATTTGCCGTGAATACGTTCTGGAATAACAGGCAAATATAAATTATCAGGAGGAATAATAAAAAGTTTGAACAGCCCTCGGTATGGATATAAATCTTCAGGCTTTGTCCAATTTACGTCCTTGTTCAGTTCCATAACTTTTGGATGCCCTTGTAAAAAAGTTTTATTCTGATTTTTGAAAATTTAAATCTTACCTATCGGATAAAAGGCATAAAAATTCACGGCAGGATATAAACTAACAACATCAAAACATGATATTTCATATTCATTTTCTGACGATTCTTCTAAGTCACACTTAAGTGCCAAAGGTCCCGTTCTTCCCCCCTTAATTTAAAATAAGTATTTATTTCGAATAAATAATACATGAAAAGCATCCCTAGGATACAGCGGGCCAATATCTGGCAAGGTATCAAAAAACAGAGACATTTCTGGATCCTCTTCAAGTTCTTTCATAATTTCACATTCCCAAACGGCAGTAGTCCAAATTTCCTCTTCTTTCAATAAGAGAACACGTTCATGAAGTTTATCCTTGTTATATAGTGCCGTCTTTCCATTTAAACAAACTTCATGTGGGCGATATAAACTAAAAGCAAATAATTTGGAATATAAATCTAATTACCATTCATGTCCGTGCCATGCACATCCCAAAAATTCAATAGCTTGGTCTACACCTCCCATGTTTTTAATATACCCATCGAGACGCAAAATACTTCCATCCGAAACTCTGACTCTTTTTTCTCCTTCTGGACTTTCTTGATGTTGAACTTGAAGGCCTGTCTTGTGTGAAAGCCAGCGAAGAAATTTTAAAGCGATTGCAGATTGGTTTGAATCCCGGTGATAGCCATTATCGGGAATGATACCCATTTGATTTTCTTTCAAATAGTTTATACCTTAAAGTATAGTAAATTAAAAAATAATTTTTAAAACTTACAGAAATGACGAATACACGCGCTGGCAAGTGTCATAGAGTTAACAAGTACGTCGTCACACTTTGAAGGCTCTGTAGCTAATTCAAAAAAAAGACGCTGAAGTTTCACAAGGGCATGCGCCAGTATCCGAACATCTTGCTCACAGTATTCAATAATTTTTTTGCGCAGACAGAATGGTTCGTTCTTATTCGCGCAATACCATTCTTCAAATAGTTTCCTTCTTTCCTTTCCCATTGAATCAGGGTAATAATATTGACGATCAGGCAATCCATCAAGGCAAATATTCATATTTTTATTAAAATTCCATCCATGAGGGAAAAAAGACTTTCCCCCCTCGTCAATTTCGAGAGCAAGCGCTTTTGGTAATTGCTCAAGTTTGAGCATCATCCAATTGAACGAATCGCGAAATGAAATAAATGGGCATCGTCTTCGCTGCTTCTTAATAAGAACTTCGTAAAGCTTATTTCCGGTTCTTGTAATTTTAGGCTCGATGCCAAAGTGTTTGATGAGCTCTCCTAATAGCAGATGCATATCATAGCGACTAAAAAATTTCTAATAAAATAATATAAGTAAGCAAACCCTCCATAGTGTGAGATGGCATAAGTTCTTAACGTTCGATCATACCCTAATCCATTAATTAACCATTCCAGAAATTCACGCAAAGGATTTTTATAAAATGCTGCTGTCCAGCTTTTCATTCGGGTTAGTCCTACACCACATAACTTGCAATCACCCGTTTCATCATTTTTCCAACTATTGTTGCCCATACACTTCGAACACATCAACAAAGCCTAAATTTATAGCTAAATAATAAAAATAATAAGTTTATTACCGATACACAATTTACATGATGAAGTTGATAATTTTCATCATCTGGCAATGCACGTAAAGGAGTCAACCCATCATTCTCAAGTTGCTTCCACGCTTCTTTATTTTTTATTGGAGATATGAGCTCACATTCAAAATCGAATACAATCTAAAGATAAAAATTTCATTTTACATTTATAAAATACCAATAGATAGTTCTGTTTATTTTTTGGTACAATTGGTTGAACATAACATTGCTCATCGCGCTTGTGGAATGAGCGACAGAGCGAGCAAAATTGTATGTAGCAAACATGACCATTAGTTTTATTTGAATCATTTTCACTGTTGTCCGTAGATTCGCTGTTTGATTGTTGCGAGTTAACCGAATCTTTCTTGACACGATAAATATGTCCACATTTCTCGCATCTAAAAAATTTGTAAAAAATGAAACACAAAAAATACCTTTTAAAAATTTTGCAAATTCCTTTATCTTTATGTCGTTTGTAACATTCAGGATTTATAAAAATATTTGCACATTCAAAACATTTTTGAGAATATCCCTCAATTTCCTTGCATGGGAAGCCATATCCCATCCCACAACAACGAGGGCATTTAGCTACACATGCCTGTCGATGAGCATTCTTATGTCTATAGGGTGCCTCACAGTCAATACAATAAGGTGTTCCAAAAAGCGCGTTCACACATCTAATTCCATAAAAGTGCCCTTGCTTCAAGTATAATCCGATCTCATGCTCGGCTCTTTCAGGGCCTTTCCATATTGGACGCATATTTCCATGTTCTCCAAACACTGATATTCTATATTTTCCAGGGAAGCGGAGATCTAAAAGTTGTTGAATCAACGGAACATGTTCTTCTACTGTATATTGAGGTGCATAATGAGGGTAGTTAATTTTGTATATCAACATTTGCTGAAGCATTTCATTGATTAATAATGTTCGTCCGATTTTTGCATTTTTACTTTGACTATTTACAAGTCTCTGGAATTTGACATTGGCAACATTCGACTTTTCCAGGTTAACATGTTTTAGTTTCAATTGAACAGCTAATAATAGACAGTGATTGTTAGCGGGAGGATTAAGTGTTTCATTATGGACCTATAATATTTTGATAAAAGGATTAGAAATAAACTTGTTTACTTGTATTAGGTTATTAATGTCAATTCCATGCTGAATTTGACGCGGATTTCTTCCGACGCCTCCTTGACCTTGTCTAATTAATTCTAAAGCCTCATCATTTGAAGGACCCATGACAATCGAAATAAATAATTTTTTAAATTAAAAAATAAATTAAACCTCAATATGAATAGGTTGGCTATATAAAGAAGGTCTTCCCATACGTTTCCCACTCTGATCAACTGCATCAAATTGCTCCATAACTACTTGAGGAGTATTTTGAGCGAGGCCGCGATATGGTATTTGAATTGGTTTTTCAAGAACCGCACTTCTAATAATTATTGAACATTTTTCGGATTTTGCACCCGCTGTCTTATCAGCCTGCGCCAAAAAGTGGTCGATCAGATCTTCTAAAAGTTTGTCGGTACCATCTGGAGCATCATCTACATTGCGAACAGTGAAAACAGTTCTAGAATAAAAAATTTTTATAGAAATAAATTTTATTTACCTGAAAACTCCAATTTTAAATTTCGAGCTTTTAAGATTTTCGGATACGTCTTCTTTATAAAAGTGGTCAATGGAATAATTTCCAAAATTTTTTCGGTTCATCTAAAATTACAAAAAATTTTTATTAGATATTTTTTAAATAATTTTGCGATGTTAACGCAAAAAATTATTTGAATAAAATTATTTGGTTAATTTATTCATTTATAAAAAAACAGGCACTTTAGGAAAAAGCTAGGACTCGCATAATGTCTTTTTTACCATCCTTCTTCTGAATGTATCTCTTCGTTTGTCGCCATATAATGAACAGTACCAGGCGCAAATATTGACACATTGTCTTGTGTCGAAGTGCCTTCACCTCCATCTGCTAAATCCTGACTCGCATGTGTCTCAATATTAAGTTGAGATTCCAAACGTTTAGTTATGTCGTTCATGATAATGACAGGAGAAATTTCTAAAATATAGGAATATGTTTTTAAAAATTGGTATAGATACCTCTCTTCTTCTTTGATGGTATATAACGTCTGTAGCAGCAAACGTCTATTGCCGACTGCAGGTCAATTTGTTCCCAATATTTGCTATTTGGATGACCTAGAGCAGAATATAATTCATTTTTGACGACGTCAACAATGGCCTTAATATTTTTTTAAATAAGAAACTTTTTCAATAAAAACTTGTCTTCCCAGAGCTTGTCTCTCCTTCAAAAAATGCTCATGGATTTTACTTAATCCAATTTGCGGATATCTATTGCGGTGATGCTGAATAAATGCGTTGTAAAGATCAGACTTAAGTTGCTTTTCATCATATTCTGCACCATGAAGCTGCACAAGCTTTCTCGCCAGACGAGTACGTTTCTCTTTGAGTTCTTCAAGTGCAATATCCGCTACATGTTGATCCATCTGAAAGTTAATGTAAAATTAAAAAGAATAAAACGAAACCTTTTATTGCACAAAACGAGTTGTAATATTCGAGATAAAGATTTGTTGCTATAAAGAATTCCAAAGATGAATTAGTAAATTAAAAGATAAAATTCGATAAAACGAATGAAAAATAAAATTTCCATTAAAAAATAGCCTTTATTCAATAAATGTTATAGTTATCAATATTCATTTTTTCTTATTAAAATTGCTAAACATATTAAAAGTTTTCTGTTGGTAGTCTTTATTGATGTCCTTACAGGCCTCGCAAACCTATAAAATTTAATTAATTTTAAAAATTTTTTGAACATCTACCATGAAACTCAGCTCATATTTTTCCCCACATTTTTGCAAAAACATGTCACTGGCCAAGGACCTCTGAAGAGCGATACATTTATCGCACTAAAGTTTTAAAATAAATCGTAGTTAATTTAAATTTTTACCTGATGCAAGATCCAACAATATTTCATTAAGCTCAATAGCTTATAATCAGTTCCTGAAGCAATATTTGCACCCCTTTGAAAGTATAAAACACCGTCAGCTTAAAAATTTTTTCAATAATTTCAATTTTTATAATTTTCTTACATTTTGAAAAGCTGGACGCTTGTTCCTCAGGCGTTTCATACATTTCCTTGAAACCTTTTAAAAATTTTTAGATCATTTGATAATTATGTAATACCCCAAGAGAGAGCATAATACGCCCCTAGGTTTATATTTTTGTCGAGGTCCTCTGCGCACAATTCGAATGTAAGCATAAGATTTATAGCATTTCCTGCTTTGTAAAGAAAATTTTGTCGTTTCTTCTGCGTTTCTCGACAGTCGTTGCATTGGTGAATGAAAATTCCTTGGCGCGGTACTTTAAGCACCTGTGCACGCTTAAGTAATGCCTCAGGAACTAATTGTTCAGCGCGTTGTTTACCTAAAAAACCTTTTGAAAGGTTTTTTAACAAAACCTTTTGAAACTAAAAAATATCAAACATACGTTCGATTCGTCTTCGATTGTATTCATCTTCATCCTCGCCCAAAGAAATAACCGCATTCGGATCTGGATCATCAGACTCATCCTCTTCCTCTTCATAATCCATAACCGCTTCAAGAATAGCTTCATGATCATGCTCTTGTTCCTTTGAATGTTTAGACTTTTGACCGGTTGCTCGTTCAATAATTGACTAAAATATTTAATTTAAATTATTGACGAAAATTTTTCAACCTTAATAACAGCGTCAAAAGTATTTCTTGAAACATTTCCCATTTTTTTATTCGACTTGGTTTGTGACTTCTTTGCGATCGGTGCCTTGATTGAAGAACCAGAACTCAAAGTAGAACTCGATTTTTCAAGAGAACGTCGTCGACGTGCTTCTGCAGCTTCTTTTTTCTTTTTGTGTTCTAATATAAAAGAGCGTAGTTCTTGAATTTCCGATGCCGTCATTGAAGCTGAATTTATTTTCTAAATCAAAAATATTTAATATTTACCTTCTAATGCCGAATCTTCTTGTACAGTTTTTGCCTCACTTTGAATTTCTTCGCAACCCTTATCCACACACATCTCCGTCCCAGCATTCTCATCAATTATAATTGGGGCATCAGCCGTGCCTGTAAATGATAAGACATATTATTAAATTAACTAATAACACGTATTATCATTTACCATTTTTGGTTGTCGTATCAACTATTTGTTCCATCAGAATTTTTTCTAATGAAATAATATGCGAAACTAAAATATGAAAAGTCAAACTATGAAAGATTATATAAACATGAATTTCAAAAATACAATCGAAAATTAGGGAAAAATAAATTGAAATTTTATTATTGATATTAAATATTGTAAAGTTAACTCAAAATGTCAAAAGCTTATAAACAAAAATTTTAAGTTTAAAAATTAAAAATTGAAATAAAATAATTTTAAAAATTCAATTATAGGAAGAGGAGAATGTATAAGGATATAATTAAATTGGAGAGGGGGATATTAAGCTAGGAGAGGGTAAGGCTATTATTAAATGTTGAATGTGAAAGCAGAATGAACCTTTAGGCGGTTTTGGTCCTGCTTTTATATGGGTCCTGACAGCCCAAATTTTGGCCTTGATTGATTAATTGCCCGCTCATTTTCACTTTATTGCAAGTTTGTTACTAAATTTAGCACAATTTTTGCAATTAATCAGCATCTTGACATGGTGATTCACTTTATTTTGCACAATTTTTATTTTTTATAAACATAAATCCCAACTTTTGTGCAAAAATACATTAATCACTCAGTGTACTTTGCTCAGTCAGGATATAAACATTATAAACAGATGGTCACAAATTTTCCTATATAAACACCCCATACCCTTCTAACATTATTCAGTTGCCACTTTCCCAAAATATCCCTGGCCTAATGCTTTATTATTATTTTTATTTAATTTATTATTTTTTACATTTTGGCGTTTTGTATTTTTTCCTAGTAGCGTTTTTGGCGCGGAAAATTTGGCGCGTTTGGCGTTTTTA
Source organism: Meloidogyne enterolobii (assembly GCA_963681835.1). NCBI lineage: Eukaryota > Metazoa > Nematoda > Chromadorea > Rhabditida > Meloidogynidae > Meloidogyne > Meloidogyne enterolobii. The sequence continues at coordinate 29,611 of CAVMJV010000275.1, forward strand.
ATATTTGATTATTTTGCGTTTTGACATTTTAAAATTAAAAAATTTGGCTTTTGGCGTCGCATAAAATTTGGCGTTTGGCGTATTTTAAAATCTCTCTCCATTTGGAATTGGGAGTGTTTAACAATTTTTAAATTTTGCGTTTTCACAATTTAATAATTTTGCGTTTTGCACGTTTTAAAATCTAAAAATTTGGCTTTTAGCGTCACATGAAAATTTGGCGTTTGGCGTTATTTTTAGCTATTTGTGCGCTTGGAGTGTTTCAAAAAATTCGCGCTTGGCACGAACCATAACTCAAGATTTATCAACATTTTTAAAAAATTTATATTTTTCGAGACGGGCCAATTGTCCGATGTCTAAATCTAAGACTGGCCAATTGTCCGATGTCTAATTGCCCTTTTTAATTTAAATTTTTTACACTTTAACATCTATTTATTTTTTACAACGAATCCCACCTTCTTTATCGATTTTATATTTGTCACATTTAATTAACTGAAATACTTTTTAATAACTCATTCAATATAAGGATGTTCATCTCCTTTTGTAAAATTCGGCTGTAACTTTCTGTAGAATGGTCCGATCAAATTAATCCTGTTAGCTAACATATTCCTTACATCCAGAGCTTTCGTTTGAATAATAATTATTTAAATCGGTTGGGAATCAAAAAAGTTATATAACGCCTGATAAATAATTAATAGCCCGAAATATTTTTTAAAATTTTCTTTTTCCTTTTTGTTTTTTATTATTTAAGAATTTAGCGGATTTTTTACTCTTTGTTAAGTGGCTTTATCTAATGTTTTTTGGTAATCCTTTCTTTTACAGGCCCCTAAAAAATTGGGAAAAAGTACTATTTTGATAAATTTGAAACCTGCCATAAAAGTAAGGATTACACGTTTTTTTAGATTTTTGCTCATTTTCAGTCTAAAAATTTTCAACAATTTTTTAGAATTTGAGTATGTCTGATCTTCCAAAAATTCCAATGCTTTTAGACAATTTAAGTAATTTGGCTGAATTGTACAAACCCTTTAATGGCCTTCCTATGGATAATGAATGTAGCTGTTGAAATGCTAAAGAATTGGATAAATTGGCAAATGGGAAAAGTGAAGGTTTTTTAATTTTAAATTATTTTTTAAAATTATAGTCGTATTTTTAGTGAAATTCTGGGTAAATTTATATTTAAGAGCCTTGAACGAGTTCGAACTTTCACCCCTCTTTATTAGTTAACTTAAGTTTTTAGCTTTCTATTTAGTTTTTTTTCAATTTATAACTTAGAAATCTATCGATCTAATTTATTTCTACCCTTTTTTATTTTAAAAAACCATTTCAAAAATATTTTCTCCCAGACGGTTCGAACCGCCACCCCTTCTTCCCCGATTATTTTTTTAATTTTTAACTCACTTTCTTTTTAGAAAAACCTTCAAAAGAATCTCTAAATTCACTTCGTGTCAACATTTATCGATTAGAATGCCTTTGTGATTCCTGGTTAAATACTGGACATTTCTTAAATGTTCCTGATCGTTTGTGTTTATTTTATTCTTTTTTGTGTGCACTTATGGCTAAATTGGATTTTTTATCTGAAGATTATTTGGTATTTTTTTATTTTAAAATAATTTAAAAATTCTCTTTGTTTAAATGACTATTATTTATAAATTAAGGGAGGTCGTGGGTTCGAACCCTCTTGGGTGTATTTATTTTTTAGATTTATTTTAAAGCCATGATATTTCATTTCTAACTAAAATTAGACGTTTCTGACTTGATTCATTTTGAATTCTTTAAACGAATTTTTGACTTTTTACCTTTTTATTCTTACCCTTTTGAAATTTCAAAAATCTATATATTTTTTCTTAATTAAAAACCTTTTCGTTCAAGTCGTCTTTACGTTTCTGTGTTGAAGGATAACTTAAGGGCCATGATTTGGAGGATAAAAGCCTTTCAAAATTTGCTTCTCAACTTTGCTGTCATTTTCTACCTCCACCGCCTGAATTATTTACACAAAATAATCAAAAGGTTTTTCTTTTATTTTTAATGATTTTTTAAATATATTCTTTACACGGATTTTTTCGGGTTGTCCGCAAAAATTTTGCCCGCAAATTTTATATTCCTTTGTAGCTTGGATGTGTATTTTTTCTGAAGTGATTTTTAATGGGTCTGTCGACCTTCCCAAAATCCAGACCTTTTCGATCCGAAAGGAAATCTGAAGAAACTTAAAAAAACCCCTTCTCGACTATTTCCCGGTTCATCCAGGGTCTAGTAAACTTAAAAAATCAACGACTCGCCTTTGACGTCAATTGAATTTTTGCGGACAAAATTTGCGGACTAGGAGAATATAACGGAAAAACTATTAAAATTTTCCCTTCTGTTAACAAAAATTCTTTTTAAAGCCTTCCAACAGCAACACCTCCATCACCTCTTCCCAATTCTTTACCAATTCAAGTTGAGCAACTTCCTTCACTCGAATTTTTCTACAAAAATTATTATTTGCCTGTATTACCTTTATAATTAATGGAATGGTAAATGGTTGGCCTGCTTTTGCAAAAATGGAGGAAAAATTTTTGTGGAAATATTTTTTGAAAAAATTAATTTAATTAAGGAAAAATTTTTTGTCAATCAAAAAATATGTCAAATTAGGCATCCTTTCTTCCTTCCTCTGTTTCACTCTAATTCGTTGAGGCATATTTAATAGGTGGTATTAATAAATAATTAAAACATTATTGGGAAATATAAACGACCGATTTTAAAGTGAAATTGAGTAAGTGTGGTTGATCACTTTTGGAAGGAAAAAAGGTGTCTTTACAATAAAATTTAATTAATTCTTGTATATTATTGTTAAAAAAGGCCATAAAAATAAAGCATGTGTACTTTAATCATTTAAAAAAACATTTAATTCTTTATTTTTCTTTTTTCTCCCCTTCTTTTTCTCCTTTATCAATCTAAAAATTTATTTTTAATAATGTCTGTCTTATAATGGTTACCGTATTTTCTCGATTAATTCCCCTGGGGAATTATTTTTTCAATCCTTACTTGACATGGGTAATTAATCGACGGAGGGGAATTATTCGAAATTTTGGCATTTGAACGCTCAATGTGTACTTGGGGTTGGGGAATTATTGTTTCAACTCAATTTTAGCAGGGAGGAATTAATCGAGAGGGAGAATTATTAGAGGGAGGGGAATTAATCGAGAAAATATGGTAGGTACATTCTTTTCTAAGCTATAATTCTCGACAATGCTACGCTACTTGCAAAATCAAAAATTTTCAACTAAGGGGGGGGGTGGTACTAGTAAAGAACACACTTAATGCTTATAAATTTAATTTTTCACCATCTTCATCCGAGGAAGGCATAAAGCGAGGCTCGACTGCAGGATCTAAATATACATGAATATAAATTAATATATATATATTTAATATCCACCATAATGGTCGTCATCGGCAAAGTGCACACGTCGGCATTTCGGAGGACTTAAACTTCGGGCTCTCGCCTTTTCTCTCTTTTTTTCTTCCCTTTTCTTTTTCTTCTCTTTCTCATATTCTAAAATATCATAAACAAGATCAAAGTGGTCGGATCTTTGCTGAATCACATCCTTTTTAAAAAATTTACTTTTTAATGACAATCTTCAAGGTAGATTTTCTCGATGAGAATATGTACGATTGGAGGATTTGATATACCATTCGAATCAGCATTAAATAATGTATCTTAATTACAAAGACTAAGTGTAAAGGTGCCCCTAAAATATGATATATCCCCTCTCTTTAGTTATTATATAAATTTTACTTTAGACTTACTAAAATCTTCGGAGGCGCAATGTTAACAAATAACAAAGGGAAACACTCTTTAACTGTATCCTGAAAAATTTTTAAATATTATAAAATAAACAAATTAAATGTTACCCGAATTAGCCCAATATATATATATCTACAGTCAACTACCGATGCCATCCCTCCTTTTTCAGGATGGCATTGATCCATGTGTAATTTGACCATTTTCTTTATATGGCTTCCCTTTAAATTAAATTTCTAATAAAGATGCCCCTATGGATACCTCGTCGCACGTCGGGCACTTGTAAAGCTTTTTGCCTTCAAGATGCCCGTAGACGTGCTTAATGTATTGTTTACCAACACGCCCTTCACACATATGGCAACGAATATGTCGGTTCCGTATTTTTTTCAAGTACATCTCCCCGCCGACGGTACGATCCATTTGAATACGGAATCTATTCTCCGCTTTTTGCAAAGCGGTCATCCTCTTCCTTTTACCAAACATCTTCATTATTAGATATAGCAACTGATTATTGATAATAAAAACCTAAATATAAGATACCCCTCAATATAAGATATACACTTCAATATAAGATACCCCTCACAAAAAATATTTGGATTAAAATAAAAGTTTTATTTTTTAAAAGTATTTTTATTTATTAGAATAATATATTTTTTCATTTTTCTTCATTTTATATACAAAATTTTTACATTTTTTTCTTATTTTTTGCCATATTTTTTGCCATTTTTTGTCATTTTATTGTTTAGAGATATTTTTGGAATACAATTTATGTATTGTGTTGTGATTTTCTCCAGTGAGTAATAAAGTCAATCACCGCATAATTGCATAAATTGTATTCTAAAAATATATATATAAACAAAAAAAGGGCAAAGATATCTTTCTTCAGTTGTTTTTTCAGTAAAAAATGCCACTTAATCACTATATTAACGACTATGTGTCATTAATTATTTGTCAGTTTATCCTTAAAAAAGAACTATTTTTGTCCTTCAAAGAAACAACAAAAAATGAACAAAGTTTTCCAATCACCCTCCACCCCCTTCTTCATAATCTCAATTCTCTTTATTCAGTTTGGATTCACTCTATAGATTATTTGTATATTTTTAATTTTAAGATTTTTACACAGCATTCCTTTAATTTTTATCCATTTTTAGAATTTTAATTGCATTCTATATAACCGATGTTAACCAATTCACTAATTTTTGCACTTTTATTTAAATTAATTAGAATTTGATTTTTTCGACACTTATGGGAGAGTTTGGCCAAACATTCAGCAAAACGTCAAGAATTAAGAAAACAAGAGAATTGTAAGTAAAACAAGGAGAGGAAGAATTACAATTATTAGAACAATTACAAAACCAAAATTTATCACATAGAAACATGAAAAATATATTTACAGCGACGTCAAAAGATTTATGACAGATTGTGAGCTTTTTTGTTAATTTTAATTTTATTTTTAGAAAAAATATTTTGAGAGATTATTTCTCAAAATTTTAATTATATTTCGAATCACAACAGAAAATCCTTCTTCAAGCGAATTGTTTTAGTCATTTTTTTTAAATTAGTTTTAATTGAGTTTTAAAAATTTTTGTGAAATTGTAGAAAAATTACTATACTTCGATTGTTTACTTTGCCCAATTTGTTTAGTTTTTACATAAAAATTATTTATCCAAGCTCCTTTTAAATTTTTCTGTCAAATAATTTAATTTACAGGGCAAACATATATTAAAAACTGAGCGTTGTTGATAATCTTAAAGTTTATAAAGTTAAAACTATTGGGGATGCTTATATGGTTGTTTCTGGTTTGCCTGAAAGGAGAGATGATCATGTTTCTCAAATTGCACAAGTAAAAAGAGAATTTTTGGAAATAAAAATTAAATTATTTTTTAGATGTCTCTTGCTTTATCACATAAAGTCAAAAATTTTACAATAAGGCATAGACCCAATGAACAATTAAAATTAAGAATTGGAATTCATTCAGGCAAAAGATTAATTTACAAATTATTTTTCCCTCTTTTTTAGGTTCTGTTGTAGCCGAATTTATTGGATCTAAAATGCCTAGATATTGTCTGTTTGGGGATACAATAAATATTTTAAGTAGAATGGAAAGCAATGGATTACGTAAATAAAGATTATTTTTTATAACCAGTTCTTATTTTAAAGCTCTTCGTATCCACGTTTCTTCTGATACAAGATAAATTCTTGCTAAAAATTCAGATTTTCAATTAGAATTACGTGTTGAAGTAGAGATGATTTATTGGCTAAAAGTTATTTAAAAATAAATGGAAATTAAATTATTCTTTTTTTAAAGGGCTACAAAGCCACTCAAGTTCCTTACGTTGGGCCAGAATACTTATAAAAAATTTTCTTTTCTCTCCATATTACTTTATTTTCGCCTTCTCCAAAAAGCATGGAAACGTGTATTAAAACAACGGAAAAATAAAAAATTTTTCTGATTAAAATAAAATAAAGAATTAGTCACTCCTTCAATAAATGAAAGAAATATAAAGTTATAGGAATTTAATAGAAATTATTAAAAGTAATAATTTAAAGGTTATTATCTTCTCTCTCTACACTTAAATATTTTTTATTAATTAAAAATTTAATTTTTAGTTAAATTTGTTGACAAAAATCTTTAAAATTAATTTGCTTTTTATCTTCCTAATAATAATTACCACGCTGCTTATTTTTAAATGTACGGGTAGTCATTGCAATCGCTGTGTTTTTTATTTTTTTCTGTTTTTTATTTAAACTTAATAAAACTAGTAAATATTCATAATTTAATTTCTAATTTATTTTTTAAACTTAATTTGTTAATAAACATTTAATTCTTATAAATTCTGAATCTATTACAGATAATTACTTTATTGTTGTTTAGACTTTTTAGTAGCTAGTTAAAACAATTTTGTTTTTAGAAATTGTTTTAACTGGCTACTATATACTACTCATGGTTCCAACTTTTTAAAAATTTCGTTTAAATTCGGTCAGTTGAGTACAAGTTGTAAGGTCGATTTTCAAAAACTTTATTGAAACATGAAACTAATTGTGTATTGTATCAAGGATTGGCAATCCTTGATCAAATATATCCATGATTTTCCATGGTTCCAACTTTTTAAAAATTTCGTTTAAATTCGGTCAGTTGAGTACAAGTTGTAAGGTCGATTTTCAAAAACTTTATTGAAACATGAAACTAATTGTGTATTGTATCAAGGATTGGCAATCCTTGATCAAATATATCCATGATTTTCATTGTTCCAACTTTTTAAAAATTTCGTTTAAATTCGGTCAGTTGAGTACAAGTTGTAAGGTCGATTTTCAAAAACTTTATTGAAACATGAAACTAATTGTGTATTGTATCAAGGATTGGCAATCCTTGATCAAATATATCCATGATTTTCCATGGTTCCAACTTTTTAAAAATTTCGTTTAAATTCGGTCAGTTGAGTACAAGTTGTAAGGTCGATTTTCAAAAACTTTATTGAAACATGAAACTAATTGTGTATTGTATCAAGGATTGGCAATCCTTGATCAAATATATCCATGATTTTCCATGGTTCCAACTTTTTAAAAATTTCGTTTAAATTCGGTCAATTGAGTACAAGTTGTAAGGTCGATTTTCAAAAACTTTATTGAAACATGAAACTAATTGTGTATTGTATCAAGGATTGGCAATCCTTGATCAAATATATCCATGATTTTCCATGGTTCCAACTTTTTAAAAATTTGTTTAAATTCGGTCAGTTGAGTACAAGTTGTAAGGTCGATTTTCAAAAACTTTATTGAAACATGAAACTAATTGTGTATTGTATCAAGGATTGGCAATCCTTGATCAAATATATCCATGATTTTCCATGGTTCCAACTTTTTAAAAATTTCGTTAAAATTCGGTCAGTTGAGTACAAGTTGTAAGGTCGATTTTCAAAAACTTTATTGAAACATGAAACTAATTGTGTATTGTATCAAGGATTGGCAATCCTTGATCAATTATATCCATGATTTTCCATGGTTCCAACTTTTTAAAAATTTCGTTTAAATTCGGTCAGTTGAGTACAAGTTGTAAGGTCGATTTTCAAAAACTTTATTGAAACATGAAACTAATTGTGTATTGTATCAAGGATTGGCAATCCTTGATCAAATATATCCATGATTTTCCATGGTTCCAACTTTTTAAAAATTTCGTTTAAATTCGGTCAGTTGAGTACAAGTTGTAAGGTCGATTTTCAAAAACTTTATTGAAACATGAAACTAATTGTGTATTGTATCAAGGATTGGCAATCCTTGATCAAATATATCCATGATTTTCCATGGTTCCAACTTTTTAAAAATTTCGTTTAAATTCGGTCAGTTGAGTACAAGTTGTAAGGTCGATTTTCAAAAACTTTATTGAAACATGAAACTAATTGTGTATTGTATCAAGGATTGGCAATCCTTGATCAAATATATCCATGATTTTCCATGGTTCCAACTTTTTAAAAATTTCGTTTAAATTCGGTCAGTTGAGTACAAGTTGTAAGGTCGATTTTCAAAAACTTTATTGAAACATGAAACTAATTGTGTATTGTATCAAGGATTGGCAATCCTTGATCAAATATATCCATGATTTTCCATGGTTCCAACTTTTTAAAAATTTCGTTTAAATTCGGTCAGTTGAGTACAAGTTGTAAGGTCGATTTTCAAAAACTTCATTGAAACATGAAACTAATTGTGTATTGTATCAAGGATTGGCAATCCTTGATCAAATATATCCATGATTTTCCATGGTTCCAACTTTTTAAAAATTTCGTTTAAATTCGGTCAGTTGAGTACAAGTTGTAAGGTCGATTTTCAAAAACTTTATTGAAACATGAAACTAATTGTGTATTGTATCAAGGATTGGCAATCCTTGATCAAATATATCCATGATTTTCCATGGTTCCAACTTTTTAAAAATTTCGTTTAAATTCGGTCAGTTGAGTACAAGTTGTAAGGTCGATTTTCAAAAACTTTATTGAAACATGAAACTAATTGTGTATTGTATCAAGGATTGGCAATCCTTGATCAAATATATCCATGATTTTCCATGGTTCCAACTTTTTAAAAATTTCGTTTAAATTCGGTCAGTTGAGTACAAGTTGTAAGGTCGATTTTCAAAAACTTTATTGAAACATGAAACTAATTGTGTATTGTATCAAGGATTGGCAATCCTTGATCAAATATATCCATGATTTTCCATGGTTCCATCTTTTTAAAAATTTCGTTTAAATTCGGTCAGTTGAGTACAAGTTGTAAGGTCGATTTTCAAAAACTTTATTGAAACATGAAACTAATTGTGTATTGTATCAAGGATTGGCAATCCTTGATCAAATATATCCATGATTTTCCATGGTTCCAACTTTTTAAAAATTTCGTTTAAATTCGGTCAGTTGAGTACAAGTTGTAAGGTCGATTTTCAAAAACTTTATTGAAACATGAAACTAATTGTGTATTGTATCAAGGATTGGCAATCCTTGATCAAATATATCCATGATTTTCCATGGTTCCAACTTTTTAAAAATTTCGTTTAAATTCGGTCAGTTGAGTACAAGTTGTAAGGTCGATTTTCAAAAACTTTATTGAAACATGAAACTAATTGTGTATTGTATCAAGGATTGGCAATCCTTGATCAAATATATCCATGATTTTCCATGGTTCCAACTTTTTAAAAATTTCGTTTAAATTCGGTCAGTTGAGTACAAGTTGTAAGGTCGATTTTCAAAAACTTTATTGAAACATGAAACTAATTGTGTATTGTATCAAGGATTGGCAATCCTTGATCAAATATATCCATGATTTTCCATGGTTCCAACTTTTTAAAAATTTCGTTTAAATTCGGTCAGTTGAGTACAAGTTGTAAGATCGATTTTCAAAAACTTTATTGAAACATGAAACTAATTGTATATTGTATCAAGGATTGGCAATCCTTGATCAAATATATCCATGATTTTCCATGGTTCCAACTTTTTAAAAATTTCGTTTAAATTCGGTCAGTTGAGTACAAGTTGTAAGGTCGATTTTCAAAAACTTTATTGAAACATGAAACTAATTGTATATTATATCAAGGATTGGCAATCCTTGATCAAATATTTCCATGATTTTCCATGGTTCCAACTTTTTAAAAATTTCGTTTAAATTCGGTCAGTTGAGTACAAGTTGTAAGGTCGATTTTCAAAAACTTTATTGAAACATGAAACTAATTGTATATTATATCAAGGATTGGCAATCCTTGATCAAATATTTCCATGATTTTCCATGGTTCCAACTTTTTAAAAATTTCGTTTAAATTCGGTCAGTTGAGTACAAGTTGTAAGGTCGATTTTCAAAAACTTTATTGAAACATGAAACTAATTGTATATTATATCAAGGATTGGCAATCCTTGATCAAATATATCCATGATTTTCCATGGTTCCAACTTTTTAAAAATTTCGTTTAAATTCGGTCAGTTGAGATCAAGATGTAAGGTCGATTTTTAAAAACTTTATTGAAACATGAAACTAATTGTATATTATATCAAGGATTGGCAATCCTTGATCAAATATATCCATGATTTTCCATGGTTCCAACTTTTTAAAAATTTCGTTTAAATTCGGTCAGTTGAGTACAAGATGTAAGGTCGATTTTCAAAAACTTTATTGAAACATGAAACTAATTGTATATTATATCAAGGATTGGCAATCCTTGATCAAATATATCCATGATTTTCCATGGTTCCAACTTTTTAAAAATTTCGTTTAAATTCGGTCAGTTGAGTACAAGTTGTAAGGTCGATTTTCAAAAACTTTATTGAAACATGAAACTAATTGTATATTATATCAAGGATTGGCAATCCTTGATCAAATATATCCATGATTTTCCATGGTTCCAACTTTTTAAAAATTTCGTTTAAATTCGGTCAGTTGAGTACAAGTTGTAAGATCGATTTTCAAAAACTTTATTGAAACATGAAACTAATTGTATATTATATCAAGGATTGGCAATCCTTGATCAAATATATCCATGATTTTCCATGGTTCCAACTTTTTAAAAATTTCGTTTAAATTCAGTCAGTTGAGTACATGTTGTAAGGTCGATTTTCAAAAACTTTATTGAAACATGAAACTAATTGTATATTATATCAAGAATTGGCAATCCTTGATCAAATATATCCATGATTTTCCATGGTTCCAACTTTTTAAAAATTTCGTTTAAATTCGGTCAGTTGAGTACAAGTTGTAAGGTCGATTTTCAAAAACTTTATTGAAACATGAAACTAATTGTATATTATATCAAGGATTGGCAATCTTTGATCAAATATATCCATGATTTTCCATGGTTCCAACTTTTTAAAAATTTCGTTTAAATTCGGTCAGTTGAGTACATGTTGTAAGGTCGATTTTCAAAAACTTTATTGAAACATGAAACTAATTGTATATTATATCAAGGATTGGCAATCCTTGATCAAATATATCCATGATTTTCCATGGTTCCAACTTTTTAAAAATTTCGTTTAAATTCAGTCAGTTGAGTACATGTTGTAAGGTCGATTTTCAAAAACTTTATTGAAACATGAAACTAATTGTATATTATATCAAGGATTGGCAATCCTTGATCAAATATATCCATGATTTTCCATGGTTCCAACTTTTTAAAAATTTCGTTTAAATTCGGTCAGTTGAGTACAAGTTGTAAGGTCGATTTTCAAAAACTTTATTGAAACATGAAACTAATTGTATATTATATCAAGGATTGGCAATCTTTGATGAAATATATCCATGATTTTCCATGGTTCCAACTTTTTAAAAATTTCGTTTAAATTCAGTCAGTTGAGTACATGTTGTAAGGTCGATTTTCAAAAACTTTATTGAAACATGAAACTAATTGTATATTATATCAAGGATTGGCAATCCTTGATCAAATATATCCATGATTTTCCATGGTTCCAACTTTTTAAAAATTTCGTTTAAATTCAGTCAGTTGAGTACATGTTGTAAGGTCGATTTTCAAAAACTTTATTGAAACATGAAACTAATTGTATATTATATCAAGAATTGGCAATCCTTGATCAAATATATCCATGATTTTCCATGGTTCCAACTTTTTAAAAATTTCGTTTAAATTCGGTCAGTTGAGTACAAGTTGTAAGGTCGATTTTCAAAAACTTTATTGAAACATGAAACTAATTGTATATTATATCAAGGATTGGCAATCTTTGATCAAATATATCCATGATTTTCCATGGTTCCAACTTTTTAAAAATTTCGTTTAAATTCGGTCAGTTGAGTACATGTTGTAAGGTCGATTTTCAAAAACTTTATTGAAACATGAAACTAATTGTATATTATATCAAGGATTGGCAATCCTTGATCAAATATATCCATGATTTTCCATGGTTCCAACTTTTTAAAAATTTCGTTTAAATTCAGTCAGTTGAGTACATGTTGTAAGGTCGATTTTCAAAAACTTTATTGAAACATGAAACTAATTGTATATTATATCAAGGATTGGCAATCCTTGATCAAATATATCCATGATTTTCCATGGTTCCAACTTTTTAAAAATTTCGTTTAAATTCGGTCAGTTGAGTACATGTTGTAAGGTCGATTTTCAAAAACTTTATTGAAACATGAAACTAATTGTATATTATATCAAGGATTGGCAATCCTTGATCAAATATATCCATGATTTTCCATGGTTCCAACTTTTTAAAAATTTCGTTTAAATTCGGTCAGTTGAGTACAAGTTGTAAGGTCGATTTTCAAAAACTTTATTGAAACATGAAACTAATTGTATATTATATCAAGGATTGGCAATCCTTGATCAAATATATCCATGATTTTCCATGGTTCCAACTTTTTAAAAATTTCGTTTAAATTCGGTCAGTTGAGATCAAGATGTAAGGTCGATTTTCAAAAACTTTATTGAAACATGAAACTAATTGTATATTATATCAAGGATTGGCAATCCTTGATCAAATATATCCATGATTTTCCATGGTTCCAACTTTTTAAAAATTTCGTTTAAATTCGGTCAGTTGAGTACAAGATGTAAGGTCGATTTTCAAAAACTTTATTGAAACATGAAACTAATTGTATATTATATCAAGGATTGGCAATCCTTGATCAAATATATCCATGATTTTCCATGGTCCAACTTTTTAAAAATTTCGTTTAAATTCGGTCAGTTGAGTACAAGTTGTAAGATCGATTTTCAAAAACTTTTGTTGGAGATGACGGAAATCATATGAAGATAATTTAAAGATTATTAATTTGAAATTTATTTTTGTAAAATATTTTTATTCATTTTTTTCCATTCTTTTAATATTTTCTAAATTCTTGAATTGTCATATTTTGCCCTTATTATTATTCAACAATTTTCTCAAAATATTTTTATTCTCTTTTGTTTCATAATTTTAAATCTGATGCAATTGTTCTACCCTTATTTAAACTTTTTCAATCCTCCCAAAAGACATTCACTTTTTACTATCTTTCCCCCCAAAAGCAAATCACCCAAATAAATTGTATAATTTTAAAGAATAAATATTTGTAAGTTTAGTTAAAATTATTGTAAATTGTCGTGATACGACAAAGTGGTGCCCCAAAAATTTAAATTTAGATAAAGCTGAAGTCCAACACTGATCAAGTCGGGAGGGCTCAAAGAGTTTCATCCCTTCCGAAAAACACATCAAATACAAAAGGTGTTGCTCAGCAATTAGTGAAAAAAAGTGTACAGCTTCTGAATAAACGTATTAAGGATAGAAAAATACAAGAAGCTAAAGAAGCAAAAGAACAGGAACAAAATCAGCCTGTAGTTATTCAAATACAAGTTCCCCCCTTTCAGCATCAAGTGCCTTATCAATACTTTCTTCCTCCACCACCACCTCCTCCAGAACTTCCTCAGGAACTTCCACAGGAGCGTGTTTCTGAACAACAAAACAGAAATATACCGGAAAGGCGTAATTTTAATCGTAGAAGTTATTCTCGTCAGTGGCACCAACCTAATTATTCTCGCCGATCTGACAGACGTTATAATTCCCAACAAAGACAACCCTACCAAATAAGACAACGTTTCTTCTTTAATCAGCGCCGAAATCAAAATGGGCGATATAATCGAACAAGGAATCAAAATTTTGAAGGAACGTCTCATTCGTATCAACGCCGAGGCCGCCAGCGCAGATTTTACAATCGCCGTTAATTTAAGTGAGTTAGAAAAATCAGAATTAATTAAAAATTTAAATAATAAGATTGAGTCATTAGAAATAAAAATTAAAAATACAATGGAGGAATTAGACAAGCAAAATATGAATTATGTCAATTATTTCGGGAGTTTAGGACCTGTTCTAAGGGCAGCTGAAAAAGAAGCGTATGCAAATTTTGGTACAGGACCTAATGGGTTTTTAGTTGTAATGGATCAAAGTCGAGATATTTTAGAGATTTTAGCTGAAAATAAACGCACTCTAGAAAAAATGAGCTCCATCCCTTTAATAAATACAGAAAATATTAACGTTAAATTACCGGAAATTAAACTGCCAGAATTTAGTGGCGAATTAAAAAATTGGAATGCTTTCTATGAAGAATTTAAGGCAGCAGTCGAAGATCAGGTAATTCCAGAAAAAAGAAAAATGCAATATCTAAAAAGTGCATTAAAAGGAGAGCCATTAGAGCTCGTGGATCAGTATCCTCTAGAAGCAAAAAATTATAGAATAGTTTTAGAATTGCTGCAAAAGAATTTTGGAGATCAAGAGAGCATAAAGTGCAGTCTACATTCAGCTTTAAGAAGAATGCCTCGTTCAGGAAAATACATACCTGAAATTAGAAAAACATTACGTAAAATTGAATCAATAATAAAACAGTTAGAAAACATGGGTGAAAATATAGAACACGAGCAGCTAATTTTAGAAATTGAGTCAAAAATGCCTAAGAGAATATTATCAGAAATTTATAGAAAAAAGCGAACAGAAATAGGGTGGAATTTAAAAAGAATGTTAAAATTTCTGGATGATTATTTAAAGCTCGAAGAGGATGTTTATCGTATTCATAAAGATTTTGAAATTGATAATAAAGAGGATATTGACTATAGAAATAAAAATATTAAACAAAGGCATAAAATGCACGCTACTGCCATGTACTATACTAAAGAAACGCAAAATAATCAGGGAAAACACTTGAAATATAGTGAAATTAAATCAGCACATAAATGTATTTTTTGTGATAAAGTACACTGGGAAAATAAATGTAGCACCTATAATTCAAAAGAAAAAAGAATTGAAAGAGTAAAACAATTAAATATTTGTTTCAAGTGTTTTGGCAAAGGACATAGATCCAAAGATTGCAAAAAACAAATTTTGTGTTATTTGTGTAAAAAAGCAGGACATAATAGTGCCTTTTGCGTTAAAATAAGTAATACAAATAACACCAGTGATAATAATAAAAATTTTGAAAATTACAAGAATAAAAGTAATAATTCACAGAAGGACAAGAGAATATGCGTCACAGTGGAGAATGAGCCGGAAGAAGATCCAATATTGTTTAATAATTTAATTGAAGAAGATAATAAAGAAATAAAATATAATAAACTAAAATTTGATAATAATAATGATAATTTTGTTCTAATCAATAATTTTAAAAAATGTGATAAAAATACAATAACTCAAACATTTTTACCGGTAGGTATAGGAAAAATTATAAATGGTAATAAAAGTGAAACAGCAAATATTTTTTTGGACTCGGGGTGTGAGATATCCCTTATTTTGAATTCCTTTGCCGAAAAATTAAATTTAAAACCATTATTTTATAAAAAATTTCGCGGAAAAGGACTTTTTAATAAATCAATTGTCGTAACATCGCCAGTCTTTGAATTTGAATTAAACACACAAAATAATGAAAAAATTAACATTGTTGCAAGAGGGACTGACGATTTAATGGAAAATTTAAAGAAAATTGACAATAAGATCCTTCAAAAGAATGAAAACACTTTTTTAAACTCTAAAATGTTATATGATGTAAAGCCGCATATATTAATAGGAATTGATTATTTGGGAAAAATAATGAACTTTGATGAAATAAATTCTGGTTTTAATATTTTAAAAACAAAAATAGGGAATCTGATAATTGGAAAAGGACAAATTGAGGAAAAAACAGAATTAATTAATATTTGTCAAGTAACGAGTGAGCAAAAAATTCATAATTGGTGGGAATTAGAGGGTTTCGGGATTTCCGATAATCCAACAGAAAAAGATGATGAATTCGCCAAAAAACATTTCGAAAAAACGGTAACAAGAGACAAAACAGGTAGATACGAAATCGAATGGCCCGTAAAAAATAAAATTGAAATTAGTAATAATTTATGGGTAGCAAAGAAAAGGTTAGAGTCCGTCTGGAATAAATTGAGTAAAAATCCAGATTTGCTTTTAGAATATAATAAATTAATTATTGATCAATTAAAAAATGGAATTGTCGAAAAATGTGAAAATAAAATAGAAAAGGAAATAATCCACTACATTCCTCATCATTGTGTATTGAACGAGCAAAAGAAAAAGGTTAGAATTGTCTTCGACGCTAGCTGTAAGACAAAAGAAGGACATAGTTTAAATAATATTATTTTGAGAGGACCAGTTCTCCTCCCGGATATCTGCGGTGTCCTATTAAGATTTAGAAATCAAAAAATAATGATTAGTTCAGATGTTAAGAGTGCATTTCACCAAATAAGTTTAAAAGAAAATCAAAGAAATTTCTCAAGATTTTTGTGGTTAAAAAATCCAAATATTGGACCAACTGAAGACAATTTAATAAAATATCGTTTTGTTAGAATGCCTTTCGGTGTAATAGCTGCGCCTTTTCTTTTAGCTGCAGTAATAAATCATCATCTAGAAAAATCTGGTGGAAAATTTGGAAATGAATTAAAGAGAGGGACATACGCCGATAATGTATTTTTTGGCGCAGAAAACGAGAAGGACGCGATAGAGAAATGTAAAAACGCTATAAAAATTTTTAAAGACGCTAAAATGGACCTACATGAATTTTGTGCCAATTCCGATACGATTAATAAATTATTTGGTGATAAGGAACAGAAAAATCCCACGAAAATATTAGGGTTAGAATGGGATATGAAAAAGGACGCTTTAATAGTAAAATTAAATAAAATAGAAAACGAAATTATTTGGACGAAAAGAAAAGTTTTAAAAGGATTAGCCAAAACCTTTGATCCATTAGGTCTAATTGTTCCCGTAAATTTTAAAAGAAAATTATTTGTCCAGGAATTGTGGAAAAATCAGCTAGGATGGGACGATAAAATAGATGAAAAAATAATTGAAAATTGGAAAGCCTTACAAAACGATTTTGGAAGTTTTGTTATACGAAGGCAAGCTATTTTTAAACAAAAAATAGCTGATCTGCATGTGTTTGTTGACGCCTCAGCAAAAGGGTTTGCAGGTGTTGCATATTTGAGAGTAAAGCAAGAGAAAGGAGAAATTAATACATCTATCATTTTTGCTAAAAGTCGTCTCTCCCCGCTGAAAAATCCTATGACTATACCCCGCCTGGAATTAATGGGTGTTGTTGCTGGAAAAAGGATGATAGAATTTATAAGAAAAGAGTGTGATATAGAAATAATCCATTGTTATATTTGGTCTGACAGTACGTGCGTATTGTCATGGATTTTAAATTCAAATGAAGAAAAATTGCCAAAATTTGTAAAAAGAAGAATCACCGAATTAAGAGAAAATAAAAGCATAAATTGGAAATACGTGCCAACTGAACATAATCCCTCGGATCTTGCGACCAGAGGGTGTTTGTGTGAAGAGTTAAAAAGTCATAAAATTTGGTGGGAGGGACCCAGTTTTTTAAGGAAAAATGAATCAGAATGGCCTGTTCTAACAAATCTTGTTTTAAAAGACAAAAAGGAAAATTTAAATACAATTAATATTGATTTGTTAGTTGGTGAAATTATAGATATGGAAGTAAGAAACGAATACCCAAAGCTTGTAAATATTTCAATTAAAATATGTTTGGCCCTTAAAAAATTTATTAAAAAGGTAAAAATAAATACTGAATATTTAAAAGACTTAAAAAATTCAAAAACAAATGTGGGCATAAGAAAAATGGCAGAATATTTAGTTATAATGCAATCACAATTTAAACACCCACCAGGTGAAAAAGAAATAAATGAATTGGTAATGAAGAAAGAAAAATATGGAATTTGGACTTGCGCAGGTCGGCTAGAAAATACAAGCATGAAAAATCCTATTTTTATCTCATACAATTCATTTCTCGCTAATTTATTATGTAATGAAGCTCATTTAAAAACATTCCATAGCGGGGTAAGACAAAGTTTAACGGAACTGCGAATTAATTTCTGGATACCATCAGCAAGAAAGAAAATGAGAAATATTATAGATAAATGTTTTGAATGTCGCAAATTGAAACTAGAGCCTTTTAAAATACCGGAAATGCCCAGTTTGCCTAAAGAACGAGTGACTCGATCCAAACCATTTGAAAACTGTGGCGTGGACTACGCGGGTCCATTTGAAGTTAAAAATAATGAAGGAAAAATAAGCAAGTGCTGGATAGAAATTTTTACTTGCATGTCCACAAGGTTTACTCATTTAGAAATAGTAAGAGACTTAACAGCTAAATCGTGTATAATGGCATTTCGAAGATTTTTGGCCGAATATGGATTACCAAGAAAAATAATAAGTGATAATGGAACTCAATATCAATTAACATCAAAAGTAGTAAATGAAATTACGAAAAAATTGGAACTTAAAAATATAAGTTGGGTCTTTATTCCTTCATTATCACCATGGTTTGGTGGCTTCTATGAAGCGATAGTCAAGATAATGAAAAGATGTCTTAAATTGGCAATCGGTAAAAAATTATTGTATTTTGAGGAACTGAGAACTATTTTGCCAGAAATTAAACTCATAATGAATACAAGGCCCCTTACTTACATTTATGAAAATTTTGAAGATACATTAGATATTTTAAGACCTATTGATTTGATTATGCCCCAAAGAAATGAAAATAAATTTGATTTTGGTACCATAGATGAAGAAGATTTTAAATTAAAGGAAACACAAAAAGATGAATTAATTAACGATTGGAAAAGGGCTAATGAAATGCTTAATAATTTTTGGGCGAAATGGCAAACTGAATATTTGAGTCAGCTAAGAGAAAGAATAGATAAACATAGTCAAAAAAGAGCAAAAAGAAATTATTTTCCTAATATAAATGAGATAGTGTTAATACAAGACAAAAATGTCCCAAAAAATTATTGGCAAATGGCAAAAATAGTTGAGTTAATAAAAAGCAAAGATGGATTAATCCGCTCGGCAAAGATTAAATCGAAAGGTAAAACATTAACACGTGCCATAGCCCTTTTATACCCCTTGGAATTGTATGCAGACCATACAATCGAAGAAGAAAATAAAAATTTAAAAGAAACTAGTAAAAATGAAAATAAAGGAAACAAAGATAAAAATGAGAAAAACAAGGAGGGTGGTGAAACTGAAAAGCATAAAATGCAACTTAGAAAAAGGGTAAATAAAATAAATTATAAAGAAACTGAAAGTGAAAGTGAAGATGAGGTAAATATAATGTATTATACAGACAGTGAAATAGAGAGCAGCAGTGACGAAGAAGATCGAGAAGTTGCTGTAATTTTGAGACAGCCTATTCCCGTTAACAGAGGGCTTTTTGCTTTTCGCCCCATAAATAGAGAAATTAACTCAAGATTAATAGAGGACCCAATTGATGCCAAAATTAAAAGAGAACCCATTATAAATAATCGATTTAGAGAAAAAATACCCTTAATGTCGGCTTGTTTTTGTGATTGTCAAGAAGGAAATGAAGGATGTATTTGTATTAACAGAACATATCCATGTTCTTGCTATCCAATTCCTAATGATCCTTTTAATGAAATAGAGTGGAAGAAATTTGAA
Organism: Meloidogyne enterolobii; assembly: GCA_963681835.1. Lineage (NCBI taxonomy): Eukaryota > Metazoa > Nematoda > Chromadorea > Rhabditida > Meloidogynidae > Meloidogyne > Meloidogyne enterolobii. The sequence goes on from CAVMJV010000275.1 coordinate 49,312, forward strand.
ATAAGAAATAATAGTTTAAAATATAATCCATTTAGAGAAAGCATAAAAGAATTTAACAATCAAACGAATAAAAAGAGTTTAATTAAAAAATGTTCAAAAGACATTTTAAAAATTATTTTAAATAAATTGACAAGCAAAACAATAATATTGATTCTTCTATTAATTTATCTCTCAAAAATAACGGTTGTTGCGAATCCCTGTACGAAAAATGAAAAATTAAAATTCGTAGAGATGCATGAATGTGTTCATGACGGTTTAGTGATTAAAAGGGATAATCAAGGATTATTATGCTGGGAATATATTGATTGCAAAGAAAAACATTTGAGAATACAAAAAGAAATGTATAATAATTATTGCGGGGAAAAATGCTCATGTCCTTCATGGACAAATCAATGTAGCTTTTACTATGGGCCATCCGTAAAAAATTCAACTTTAAAAAATAAAAGCGTATACGAAATATTAAATTCCCAAGAAGTAAAAGCGAAATTGTGTAAAATAGAATCTGGAGATAATTGTGCAAAATTACGAACAATAAAAGAATTTAATCAAATTGAACTTTATGATGGTAATAAAATACTAGTAAATGATTTAAATATAATAATAGAAGACTTAATGGAAAATGAGTACGTGTGTGTAGGGCAAGGACCCGTAACTGGCTCAGCAAAATTTTGTGAAAATCATCATTGTAATGAGAGAGGTACACAACTTTGCTATTATGTTCGAAGTGAAATTGCATTTTTAGAAACAAGTAAAGAGAAAATACCAATTAAAGCCTGGGGAAGAGTAAAAATTAAAACAAATGAATTTTTAGATAAAAAAGAAAATTTAATTTGTAAAAAATGTGAATTGAAGTGTACAAAAGATGGTATCGAAATAAAAAATGAGGGAAAATTAAATGGTATTGAGATATGTGTAAATAAAAAATGTGTATATAAATCCTTTCCAGACGAAACAGAAAAAATGATTTTTTCGAAAAATATTTTAGTAAATGATTATAATGTTATGACTAGCTTTTTTAGAAATGGAGAGAAGCTAAAAGAAATAGAAATAGTGTGTGAAAGACAGAATGTTTGCGTATTAATTGAATGCACACTATGTTGGGAATACTTAAAGAATCCTCATTGTTATCCTGAAATAGCAATGATAACCTTTGGAATAACTTTGTACTTATTAACAAGTACAATTTTGATGATATTTAAAATTATTAAATTTGTTTTAAAATTTCTAAAAATATTGTTTATATTTAAAATTAAATGTATTAAATGGATTGGGAAAGTAATAATAAAAGATAGATCAAATAAAAACAGAAAAGATAAAAATAAAACAAAAGAATTCAATCCCAAAAATTTAGAAAATTCCCAGTTACTTCCGATGAAAATCATGATAACTATTATAATTTTTTATTTAATAAAAGATGTTAAAAGTTTAACTTCAATTAATGCAAGAGAGGAAAGTTGCACGGTAAATAAATTAGGAGAAAGAAATTGTCTTTTTGAAGAGATTATTGAAATTAACTTAAATCCACATAATCAAATAGTAAAAATATTATTAAATGACCATACAGGAAAATTAGCCGGGACAATTGAAATTGAAGTACATTATGTGGAGATGATCTGTACTAAAGCAATTAAATTCTTTTCTAGAACCTACCAAATAAAAACAATGTCAGTCAAACGTTGTTATTCGGAGGGGAGCTGCGTGGATAATAAATGCAGTGAATTAAAAACAAATGAAAAAATAGATGAATTAAAAGATATAAATAAATTTCCCGGAATAACCCAATGCGTTGAATCTGATGGGGGCTGGTTTCAAGGATGTTTTTACACGGTCCCCGCATGCACATATTATAGATATTATGCTATACCATCAGAAAAAGAAATATTGGATATATTTACTTGTGATAAGTGGGAACCAATAATTAAAATAAATAATAAATTAATTGATAGTCATGGAAATATAACGAATAGTATGTTTAATTTAATACCAGGAAGAAAAGTCACAAATAATAAAATAGAAATAACATTAAAAGATATTACAATGGGATTAATTCCCATGCTTGCAAGCACTTTTGTTTCAAATTCAAAGAAAATTGCGAAAATAGATACTGAAACAGAGAATAATTTAAGAATGTTTAAATGTAAATCAAGAACAGAAGCAAAAACATTTTTAAATTGTAAAATAGATCCAAATATTTGTCACTGCCGCCCTGCGGATAATAAAGTTAATTGTGATTGTAAAGAATTAAACAATCAGAGTATGATTTTTAAACCAGAAAATAGTTTACCATTTTCACATAATGGTATAATGATTAAAAATAAATTTGGAAACATAATAGCAGCAACAGAAATTTCCTCCGCTACTTTACAATTTAAATTGCAAGGAATGAAACTTAAAACTGAAATTGAGCTAAATAAATGTTTAATAACAAATGTGAGTCTATATGGATGTTATGAATGTGATGAGGGTGCTAAAGTATATCTGACTTGTAATACAGACTTTGGAAAATCATTGGCAAATATTGTTTGCCCGAGTATAAACATGTTTACAACATGTGGGCCTAAAGGAATTGATAAAGTTATATCGATAAATTTAAATAAGGCGCATATTGAAGAAGAATGCGAAGTTTTTTGTGGATTACACCCTACTACTTTTAAATTAAAAGGAACGCTCGCAGCAACAGAAAATAAATATATCGATTTTTGGAATAAAGTAGAAAATAAAGAAAAGAGAATTGAAACAAAAGCTTTTATACATTGGCTACAACAGTTTGACTACACCAATCTTTTCTTTTACTTGATCAATCCGCGCTACCTTTTTATTTTTCTCTGCACTCTTCTTATATTACTGATTCTGTTTTATTGCTGTATGCCTCTTCTCTTTCGTTTAATGCTTAAAAGAGGAATGCAAATTTTTTGCGCTCGGAGTGTTGGAGATGACGGAAATCATATGAAGATAATTTAAAGATTATTAATTTGAAATTTATTTTTGTAAAATATTTTTATTCATTTTTTTCCATTCTTTTAATATTTTCTAAATTCTTGAATTGTCATATTTTGCCCTTATTATTATTCAACAATTTTCTCAAAATATTTTTATTCTCTTTTGTTTCATAATTTTAAATCTGATGCAATTGTTCTACCCTTATTTAAACTTTTTCAATCCTCCCAAAAGACATTCACTTTTTACTATCTTTCCCCCCAAAAGCAAATCACCCAAATAAATTGTATAATTTTAAAGAATAAATATTTGTAAGTTTAGTTAAAATTATTGTAAATTGTCGTGATACGACACTTTATTGAAACATGAAACTAATTGTATATTATATCAAGGATTGGCAATCCTTGATCAAATATATCCATGATTTTCCATGGTTCCAACTTTTTAAAAATTTCGTTTAAATTCGGTCAGTTGAGTACAAGTTGTAAGGTCGATTTTCAAAAACTTTATTGAAACATGAAACTAATTGTATATTATATCAAGGATTGGCAATCCTTGATCAAATATATCCATGATTTTCCATGGTTCCAACTTTTTAAAAATTTCGTTTAAATTCGGTCAGTTGAGTACAAGTTGTAAGGTCGATTTTCAAAAACTTTATTGAAACATGAAACTAATTGTATATTATATCAAGGATTGGCAATCCTTGATCAAATATATCCATGATTTTCCATGGTTCCAACTTTTTAAAAATTTCGTTTAAATTCAGTCAGTTGAGTACATGTTGTAAGGTCGATTTTCAAAAACTTTATTGAAACATGAAACTAATTGTATATTATATCAAGGATTGGCAATCCTTGATCAAATATATCCATGATTTTCCATGGTTCCAACTTTTTAAAAATTTCGTTTAAATTCGGTCAGTTGAGTACAAGTTGTAAGGTCGATTTTCAAAAACTTTATTGAAACATGAAACTAATTGTATATTATATCAAGGATTGGCAATCCTTGATCAAATATATCCATGATTTTCCATGGTTCCAACTTTTTAAAAATTTCGTTTAAATTCGGTCAGTTGAGTACAAGTTGTAAGGTCGATTTTCAAAAACTTTATTGAAACATGAAACTAATTGTATATTATATCAAGGATTGGCAATCCTTGATCAAATATATCCATGATTTTCCATGGTTCCAACTTTTTAAAAATTTCGTTTAAATTCGGTCAGTTGAGTACAAGTTGTAAGGTCGATTTTCAAAAACTTTATTGAAACATGAAACTAATTGTATATTATATCAAGGATTGGCAATCCTTGATCAAATATATCCATGATTTTCCATGGTTCCAACTTTTTAAAAATTTCGTTTAAATTCGGTCAGTTGAGTACAAGTTGTAAGGTCGATTTTCAAAAACTTTATTGAAACATGAAACTAATTGTATATTATATCAAGGATTGGCAATCCTTGATCAAATATATCCATGATTTTCCATGGTTCCAACTTTTTAAAAATTTCGTTTAAATTCGGTCAGTTGAGTACAAGTTGTAAGGTCGATTTTCAAAAACTTTATTGAAACATGAAACTAATTGTATATTATATCAAGGATTGGCAATCCTTGATCAAATATATCCATGATTTTCCATGGTTCCAACTTTTTAAAAATTTCGTTTAAATTCGGTCAGTTGAGTACAAGTTGTAAGGTCGATTTTCAAAAACTTTATTGAAACATGAAACTAATTGTATATTATATCAAGGATTGGCAATCCTTGATCAAATATATCCATGATTTTCCATGGTTCCAACTTTTTAAAAATTTCGTTTAAATTCGGTCAGTTGAGTACAAGTTGTAAGGTCGATTTTCAAAAACTTTATTGAAACATGAAACTAATTGTATATTATATCAAGGATTGGCAATCCTTGATCAAATATATCCATGATTTTCCATGGTTCCAACTTTTTAAAAATTTCGTTTAAATTCGGTCAGTTGAGTACAAGTTGTAAGGTCGATTTTCAAAAACTTTATTGAAACATGAAACTAATTGTATATTATATCAAGGATTGGCAATCCTTGATCAAATATATCCATGATTTTCCATGGTTCCAACTTTTTAAAAATTTCGTTTAAATTCGGTCAGTTGAGTACAAGTTGTAAGGTCGATTTTCAAAAACTTTATTGAAACATGAAACTAATTGTATATTATATCAAGGATTGGCAATCCTTGATCAAATATATCCATGATTTTCCATGGTTCCAACTTTTTAAAAATTTCGTTTAAATTCGGTCAGTTGAGTACAAGTTGTAAGGTCGATTTTCAAAAACTTTATTGAAACATGAAACTAATTGTATATTATATCAAGGATTGGCAATCCTTGATCAAATATATCCATGATTTTCCATGGTTCCAACTTTTTAAAAATTTCGTTTAAATTCGGTCAGTTGAGTACAAGTTGTAAGGTCGATTTTCAAAAACTTTATTGAAACATGAAACTAATTGTATATTATATCAAGGATTGGCAATCCTTGATCAAATATATCCATGATTTTCCATGGTTCCAACTTTTTAAAAATTTCGTTTAAATTCGGTCAGTTGAGTACAAGTTGTAAGGTCGATTTTCAAAAACTTTATTGAAACATGAAACTAATTGTATATTATATCAAGGATTGGCAATCCTTGATCAAATATATCCATGATTTTCCATGGTTCCAACTTTTTAAAAATTTCGTTTAAATTCGGTCAGTTGAGTACAAGTTGTAAGGTCGATTTTCAAAAACTTTATTGAAACATGAAACTAATTGTATATTATATCAAGGATTGGCAATCCTTGATCAAATATATCCATGATTTTCCATGGTTCCAACTTTTTAAAAATTTCGTTTAAATTCGGTCAGTTGAGTACAAGTTGTAAGGTCGATTTTCAAAAACTTTATTGAAACATGAAACTAATTGTATATTATATCAAGGATTGGCAATCCTTGATCAAATATATCCATGATTTTCCATGGTTCCAACTTTTTAAAAATTTCGTTTAAATTCAGTCAGTTGAGTACAAGTTGTAAGGTCGATTTTCAAAAACTTTATTGAAACATGAAACTAATTGTATATTATATCAAGGATTGGCAATCCTTGATCAAATATATCCATGATTTTCCATGGTTCCAACTTTTTAAAAATTTCGTTTAAATTCAGTCAGTTGAGTACATGTTGTAAGGTCGATTTTCAAAAACTTTATTGAAACATGAAACTAATTGTATATTATATCAAGGATTGGCAATCCTTGATCAAATATATCCATGATTTTCCATGGTTCCAACTTTTTAAAAATTTCGTTTAAATTCAGTCAGTTGAGTACATGTTGTAAGGTCGATTTTCAAAAACTTTATTGAAACATGAAACTAATTGTATATTATATCAAGGATTGGCAATCCTTGATCAAATATATCCATGATTTTCCATGGTTCCAACTTTTTAAAAATTTCGTTTAAATTCAGTCAGTTGAGTACATGTTGTAAGGTCGATTTTCAAAAACTTTATTGAAACATGAAACTAATTGTATATTATATCAAGGATTGGCAATCCTTGATCAAATATATCCATGATTTTCCATGGTTCCAACTTTTTAAAAATTTCGTTTAAATTCGGTCAGTTGAGTACATGTTGTAAGGTCGATTTTCAAAAACTTTATTGAAACATGAAACTAATTGTATATTATATCAAGGATTGGCAATCCTTGATCAAATATATCCATGATTTTCCATGGTTCCAACTTTTTAAAAATTTCGTTTAAATTCGGTCAGTTGAGTACAAGTTGTAAGGTCGATTTTCAAAAACTTTATTGAAACATGAAACTAATTGTATATTATATCAAGGATTGGCAATCCTTGATCAAATATATCCATGATTTTCCATGGTTCCAACTTTTTAAAAATTTCGTTTAAATTCGGTCAGTTGAGTACAAGTTGTAAGGTCGATTTTCAAAAACTTTATTGAAACATGAAACTAATTGTATATTATATCAAGGATTGGCAATCCTTGATCAAATATATCCATGATTTTCCATGGTTCCAACTTTTTAAAAATTTCGTTTAAATTCGGTCAGTTGAGTACAAGTTGTAAGGTCGATTTTCAAAAACTTTATTGAAACATGAAACTAATTGTATATTATATCAAGGATTGGCAATCCTTGATCAAATATATCCATGATTTTCCATGGTTCCAACTTTTTAAAAATTTCGTTTAAATTCGGTCAGTTGAGTACAAGTTGTAAGGTCGATTTTCAAAAACTTTATTGAAACATGAAACTAATTGTATATTATATCAAGGATTGGCAATCCTTGATCAAATATATCCATGATTTTCCATGGTTCCAACTTTTAAAAATTTCGTTTAAATTCGGTCAGTTGAGTACAAGTTGTAAGGTCGATTTTCAAAAACTTTATTGAAACATGAAACTAATTGTATATTATATCAAGGATTGGCAATCCTTGATCAAATATATCCATGATTTTCCATGGTTCCAACTTTTTAAAAATTTCGTTTAAATTCGGTCAGTTGAGTACAAGTTGTAAGGTCGATTTTCAAAAACTTTATTGAAACATGAAACTAATTGTATATTATATCAAGGATTGGCAATCCTTGATCAAATATATCCATGATTTTCCATGGTTCCAACTTTTTAAAAATTTCGTTTAAATTCGGTCAGTTGAGTACAAGTTGTAAGGTCGATTTTCAAAAACTTTATTGAAACATGAAACTAATTGTATATTATATCAAGGATTGGCAATCCTTGATCAAATATATCCATGATTTTCCATGGTTCCAACTTTTTAAAAATTTCGTTTAAATTCGGTCAGTTGAGTACAAGTTGTAAGGTCGATTTTCAAAAACTTTATTGAAACATGAAACTAATTGTATATTATATCAAGGATTGGCAATCCTTGATCAAATATATCCATGATTTTCCATGGTTCCAACTTTTTAAAAATTTCGTTTAAATTCGGTCAGTTGAGTACAAGTTGTAAGGTCGATTTTCAAAAACTTTATTGAAACATGAAACTAATTGTATATTATATCAAGGATTGGCAATCCTTGATCAAATATATCCATGATTTTCCATGGTTCCAACTTTTTAAAAATTTCGTTTAAATTCGGTCAGTTGAGTACAAGTTGTAAGGTCGATTTTCAAAAACTTTATTGAAACATGAAACTAATTGTATATTATATCAAGGATTGGCAATCCTTGATCAAATATATCCATGATTTTCCATGGTTCCAACTTTTTAAAAATTTCGTTTAAATTCGGTCAGTTGAGTACAAGTTGTAAGGTCGATTTTCAAAAACTTTATTGAAACATGAAACTAATTGTATATTATATCAAGGATTGGCAATCCTTGATCAAATATATCCATGATTTTCCATGGTTCCAACTTTTTAAAAATTTCGTTTAAATTCGGTCAGTTGAGTACAAGTTGTAAGGTCGATTTTCAAAAACTTTATTGAAACATGAAACTAATTGTATATTATATCAAGGATTGGCAATCCTTGATCAAATATATCCATGATTTTCCATGGTTCCAACTTTTTAAAAATTTCGTTTAAATTCGGTCAGTTGAGTACAAGTTGTAAGGTCGATTTTCAAAAACTTTATTGAAACATGAAACTAATTGTATATTATATCAAGGATTGGCAATCCTTGATCAAATATATCCATGATTTTCCATGGTTCCAACTTTTTAAAAATTTCGTTTAAATTCGGTCAGTTGAGTACAAGTTGTAAGGTCGATTTTCAAAAACTTTATTGAAACATGAAACTAATTGTATATTATATCAAGGATTGGCAATCCTTGATCAAATATATCCATGATTTTCCATGGTTCCAACTTTTTAAAAATTTCGTTTAAATTCGGTCAGTTGAGTACAAGTTGTAAGGTCGATTTTCAAAAACTTTATTGAAACATGAAACTAATTGTATATTATATCAAGGATTGGCAATCCTTGATCAAATATATCCATGATTTTCCATGGTTCCAACTTTTTAAAAATTTCGTTTAAATTCGGTCAGTTGAGTACAAGTTGTAAGGTCGATTTTCAAAAACTTTATTGAAACATGAAACTAATTGTATATTATATCAAGGATTGGCAATCCTTGATCAAATATATCCATGATTTTCCATGGTTCCAACTTTTTAAAAATTTCGTTTAAATTCGGTCAGTTGAGTACAAGTTGTAAGGTCGATTTTCAAAAACTTTATAGAAACATGAAACTAATTTTATATTATATCAAGGATTGGCAATCCTTGATCAAATATATCCATGATTTTCCATGGTTCCAACTTTTTAAAAATTTCGTTTAAATTCGGTCAGTTGAGTACAAGTTGTAAGGTCGATTTTCAAAAACTTTATTGAAACATGAAACTAATTGTATATTATATCAAGGATTGGCAATCCTTGATCAAATATATCCATGATTTTCCATGGTTCCAACTTTTTAAAAATTTCGTTTAAATTCGGTCAGTTGAGTACAAGTTGTAAGATCGATTTTCAAAAACTTTATTGAAACATGAAACTTATTTTATATTGTATCAAGGATTGGCAATCCTTGATCAAATATATCCATGATTTTCCATGGTTCCAACTTTTTAAAAATTTCGTTTAAATTCGGTCAGTTGAGTACAAGTTGTAAGGTCGATTTTCAAAAACTTTATTGAAACATGAAACTAATTGTATATTATATCAAGGATTGGCAATCCTTGATCAAATATATCCATGATTTTCCATGGTTCCAACTTTTTAAAAATTTCGTTTAAATTCGGTCAGTTGAGTACAAGTTGTAAGGTCGATTTTCAAAAACTTTATTGAAACATGAAACTAATTGTATATTATATCAAGGATTGGCAATCCTTGATCAAATATATCCATGATTTTCCATGGTTCCAACTTTTTAAAAATTTCGTTTAAATTCGGTCAGTTGAGTACAAGTTGTAAGGTCGATTTTCAAAAACTTTATTGAAACATGAAACTAATTGTATATTATATCAAGGATTGGCAATCCTTGATCAAATATATCCATGATTTTCCATGGTTCCAACTTTTTAAAAATTTCGTTTAAATTCGGTCAGTTGAGTACAAGTTGTAAGGTCGATTTTCAAAAACTTTATTGAAACATGAAACTAATTGTATATTATATCAAGGATTGGCAATCCTTGATCAAATATATCCATGATTTTCCATGGTTCCAACTTTTTAAAAATTTCGTTTAAATTCGGTCAGTTGAGTACAAGTTGTAAGGTCGATTTTCAAAAACTTTATAGAAACATGAAACTAATTTTATATTATATCAAGGATTGGCAATCCTTGATCAAATATATCCATGATTTTCCATGGTTCCAACTTTTTAAAAATTTCGTTTAAATTCGGTCAGTTGAGTACAAGTTGTAAGGTCGATTTTCAAAAACTTTATTGAAACATGAAACTAATTGTATATTATATCAAGGATTGGCAATCCTTGATCAAATATATCCATGATTTTCCATGGTTCCAACTTTTTAAAAATTTCGTTTAAATTCGGTCAGTTGAGTACAAGTTGTAAGATCGATTTTCAAAAACTTTATTGAAACATGAAACTTATTTTATATTGTATCAAGGATTGTCAATCCTTGATCAAATATATCCATGATTTTCCATGGTTCCAACTTTTTAAAAATTTCGTTTAAATTCGGTCAGTTGAGTACAAGTTGTAAGGTCGATTTTCAAAAACTTTATTGAAACATGAAACTAATTGTATATTATATCAAGGATTGGCAATCCTTGATCAAATATATCCATGATTTTCCATGGTTCCAACTTTTTAAAAATTTCGTTTAAATTCGGTCAGTTGAGTACAAGTTGTAAGATCGATTTTCAAAAACTTTATTGAAACATGAAACTTATTTTATATTGTATCAAGGATTGGCAATCCTTGATCAAATATATCCATGATTTTCCATGGTTCCAACTTTTTAAAAATTTCGTTTAAATTCGGTCAGTTGAGTACAAGTTGTAAGGTCGATTTTCAAAAACTTTATTGAAACATGAAACTAATTGTATATTATATCAAGGATTGGCAATCCTTGATCAAATATATCCATGATTTTCCATGGTTCCAACTTTTTAAAAATTTCGTTTAAATTCGGTCAGTTGAGTACAAGTTGTAAGGTCGATTTTCAAAAACTTTATTGAAACATGAAACTAATTGTATATTATATCAAGGATTGGCAATCCTTGATCAAATATATCCATGATTTTCCATGGTTCCAACTTTTTAAAAATTTCGTTTAAATTCGGTCAGTTGAGTACAAGTTGTAAGGTCGATTTTCAAAAACTTTATTGAAACATGAAACTAATTGTATATTATATCAAGGATTGGCAATCCTTGATCAAATATATCCATGATTTTCCATGGTTCCAACTTTTTAAAAATTTCGTTTAAATTCGGTCAGTTGAGTACAAGTTGTAAGGTCGATTTTCAAAAACTTTATTGAAACATGAAACTAATTGTATATTATATCAAGGATTGGCAATCCTTGATCAAATATATCCATGATTTTCCATGGTTCCAACTTTTTAAAAATTTCGTTTAAATTCGGTCAGTTGAGTACAAGTTGTAAGGTCGATTTTCAAAAACTTTATAGAAACATGAAACTAATTTTATATTATATCAAGGATTGGCAATCCTTGATCAAATATATCCATGATTTTCCATGGTTCCAACTTTTTAAAAATTTCGTTTAAATTCGGTCAGTTGAGTACAAGTTGTAAGGTCGATTTTCAAAAACTTTATTGAAACATGAAACTAATTGTATATTATATCAAGGATTGGCAATCCTTGATCAAATATATCCATGATTTTCCATGGTTCCAACTTTTTAAAAATTTCGTTTAAATTCGGTCAGTTGAGTACAAGTTGTAAGATCGATTTTCAAAAACTTTATTGAAACATGAAACTTATTTTATATTGTATCAAGGATTGTCAATCCTTGATCAAATATATCCATGATTTTCCATGGTTCCAACTTTTTAAAAATTTCGTTTAAATTCGGTCAGTTGAGTACAAGTTGTAAGGTCGATTTTCAAAAACTTTATTGAAACATGAAACTAATTGTATATTATATCAAGGATTGGCAATCCTTGATCAAATAGTATTTCCATGATTTTCCATGGTTCCAACTTTTTAAAAATTTCGTTTAAATTCGGTCAGTTGAGTACAAGTTGTAAGGTCGATTTTCAAAAACTTTATTGAAACATGAAACTAATTGTATATTATATCAAGGATTGGCAATCCTTGATCAAATAGTATTTCCATGATTTTCCATGGTTCCAACTTTTTAAAAATTTCGTTTAAATTCGGTCAGTTGAGTACAAGTTGTAAGGTCGATTTTCAAAAACTTTATTGAAACATGAAACTAATTGTATATTATGTCAAGGATTGGCAATCCTTGATCAAATAGTATTTCCATGATTACCATGGTTCCAACTTTTTAAAAATTTCGTTTAAATTCGGTCAGTTGAGTACAAGTTGTAAGGTCGATTTTCAAAAACTTTATTGAAACATGAAACTAATTGTATATTATATCAAGGATTGGCAATCCTTGATCAAATATATCCATGATTTTCCATGGTTCTAACTTTTTAAAAATTTCGTTTAAATTCGGTCAGTTGAGTACAAGTTGTAAGGTCGATTTTCAAAAACTTTATAGAAACATGAAACTAATTGTATATTATATCAAGGATTGGCAATCCTTGATCAAATATATCCATGATTTTCCATGGTTCCAACTTTTTAAAAATTTCGTTTAAATTCGGTCAGTTGAGTACAAGTTGTAAGATCGATTTTCAAAAACTTTATAGAAACATGAAACTAATTGTATATTATATCAAGGATTGGGAATCCTTGATCAAATATTTCCATGATTTTCCATGGTTCCAACTTTTTAAAAATTTCGTTTAAATTCGGTCAGTTGAGTACAAGTTGTAAGGTCGATTTTCAAAAACTTTATAGAAACATGAAACTAATTGTATATTATATCAAGGATTGGCAATCCTTGATCAAATATATCCATGATTTTCCATGGTTCTAACTTTTTAAAAATTTCGTTTAAATTCGGTCAGTTGAGTACAAGTTGTAAGGTCGATTTTCAAAAACTTTATAGAAACATGAAACTAATTGTATATTATATCAAGGATTGGCAATCCTTGATCAAATATTTCCATGATTTTCCATGGTTCCAACTTTTTAAAAATTTCGTTTAAATTCGGTCAGTTGAGTACAAGTTGTAAGGTCGATTTTCAAAAACTTTATTGAAACATGAAACTAATTTTATATTATATCAAGGATTGGCAATCCTTGATCAAATATATCCATGATTTTCCATGGTTCCAACTTTTTAAAAATTTCGTTTAAATTCGGTCAGTTGAGTACAAGTTGTAAGGTCGATTTTCAAAAACTTTATTGAAACATGAAACTAATTGTATATTATATCAAGGATTGGCAATCCTTGATCAAATATTTCCATGATTTTCCATGGTTCCAACTTTTTAAAAATTTCGTTTAAATTCGGTCAGTTGAGTACAAGTTGTAAGGTCGATTTTCAAAAACTTTATTGAAACATGAAACTAATTGTATATTATATCAAGGATTGGCAATCCTTGATCAAATATTTCCATGATTTTCCATGGTTCCAACTTTTTAAAAATTTCGTTTAAATTCGGTCAGTTGAGTACAAGTTGTAAGGTCGATTTTCAAAAACTTTATTGAAACATGAAACTAATTGTATATTATATCAAGGATTGGCAATCCTTGATCAAATATTTCCATGATTTTCCATGGTTCCAACTTTTTAAAAATTTCGTTTAAATTCGGTCAGTTGAGTACAAGTTGTAAGGTCGATTTTCAAAAACTTTATAGAAACATGAAACTAATTGTATATTATATCAAGGATTGGCAATCCTTGATCAAATATATCCATGATTTTCCATGGTTCCAACTTTTTAAAAATTTCGTTTAAATTCGGTCAGTTGAGTACAAGTTGTAAGGTCGATTTTCAAAAACTTTATAGAAAAATGAAACTAATTGTATATTATATCAAGGATTGGCAATCCTTGATCAAATATATCCATGATTTTCCATGGTTCCAACTTTTTAAAAATTTCGTTTAAATTCGGTCAGTTGAGTACAAGTTGTAAGGTCGATTTTCAAAAACTTTATTGAAACATGAAACTAATTGTATATTATATCAAGGATTGGCAATCCTTGATCAAATATTTCCATGATTTTCCATGGTTCCAACTTTTTAAAAATTTCGTTTAAATTCGGTCAGTTGAGTACAAGTTGTAAGGTCGATTTTCAAAAACTTTATTGAAACATAAAACTAATTGTATATTATATCAAGGATTGGCAATCCTTGATCAAATATTTCCATGATTTTCCATGGTTCCAACTTTTTAAAAATTTCGTTTAAATTCGGTCAGTTGAGTACAAGTTGTAAGGTCGATTTTCAAAAACTTTATAGAAACATGAAACTAATTGTATATTATATCAAGGATTGGCAATCCTTGATCAAATATATCCATGATTTTCCATGGTTCCAACTTTTTAAAAATTTCGTTTAAATTCGGTCAGTTGAGTACAAGTTGTAAGGTCGATTTTCAAAAACTTTATTGAAACATGAAACTAATTGTATATTATATCAAGGATTGGCAATCCTTGATCAAATATTTCCATGATTTTCCATGGTTCCAACTTTTTAAAAATTTCGTTTAAATTCGGTCAGTTGAGTACAAGTTGTAAGGTCGATTTTCAAAAACTTTATTGAAACATAAAACTAATTGTATATTATATCAAGGATTGGCAATCCTTGATCAAATATTTCCATGATTTTCCATGGTTCCAACTTTTTAAAAATTTCGTTTAAATTCGGTCAGTTGAGTACAAGTTGTAAGGTCGATTTTCAAAAACTTTATTGAAACATAAAACTAATTGTATATTATATCAAGGATTGGCAATCCTTGATCAAATATTTCCATGATTTTCCATGGTTCTAACTTTTTAAAAATTTCGTTTAAATTCGGTCAGTTGAGTACAAGTTGTAAGGTCGATTTCAAAAACTTTATAGAAACATGAAACTAATTTTATATTATATCAAGGATTGGCAATCCTTGATCAAATATATCCATGATTTTCCATGGTTCTAACTTTTTAAAAATTTCGTTTAAATTCGGTCAGTTGAGTACAAGTTGTAAGGTCGATTTCAAAAACTTTATAGAAACATGAAACTAATTTTATATTATATCAAGGATTGGCAATCCTTGATCAAATATATCCATGATTTTCCATGGTTCTAACTTTTTAAAAATTTCGTTTAAATTCGGTCAGTTGAGTACAAGTTGTAAGGTCGATTTTCAAAAACTTTATTGAAACATGAAACTAATTGTATATTATATCAAGGATTGGCAATCCTTGATCAAATATTTCCATGATTTTCCATGGTTCCAACTTTTTAAAAATTTCGTTTAAATTCGGTCAGTTGAGTACAAGTTGTAAGGTCGATTTTCAAAAACTTTATAGAAACATGAAACTAATTGTATATTATATCAAGGATTGGCAATCCTTGATCAAATATATCCATGATTTTCCATGGTTCCAACTTTTTAAAAATTTCGTTTAAATTCGGTCAGTTGAGTACAAGTTGTAAGGTCGATTTTCAAAAACTTTATAGAAAAATGAAACTAATTGTATATTATATCAAGGATTGGCAATCCTTGATCAAATATATCCATGATTTTCCATGGTTCCAACTTTTTAAAAATTTCGTTTAAATTCGGTCAGTTGAGTACAAGTTGTAAGGTCGATTTTCAAAAACTTTATTGAAACATGAAACTAATTGTATATTATATCAAGGATTGGCAATCCTTGATCAAATATTTCCATGATTTTCCATGGTTCCAACTTTTTAAAAATTTCGTTTAAATTCGGTCAGTTGAGTACAAGTTGTAAGGTCGATTTTCAAAAACTTTATTGAAACATAAAACTAATTGTATATTATATCAAGGATTGGCAATCCTTGATCAAATATTTCCATGATTTTCCATGGTTCCAACTTTTTAAAAATTTCGTTTAAATTCGGTCAGTTGAGTACAAGTTGTAAGGTCGATTTTCAAAAACTTTATAGAAACATGAAACTAATTGTATATTATATCAAGGATTGGCAATCCTTGATCAAATATATCCATGATTTTCCATGGTTCCAACTTTTTAAAAATTTCGTTTAAATTCGGTCAGTTGAGTACAAGTTGTAAGGTCGATTTTCAAAAACTTTATTGAAACATGAAACTAATTGTATATTATATCAAGGATTGGCAATCCTTGATCAAATATTTCCATGATTTTCCATGGTTCCAACTTTTTAAAAATTTCGTTTAAATTCGGTCAGTTGAGTACAAGTTGTAAGGTCGATTTTCAAAAACTTTATTGAAACATAAAACTAATTGTATATTATATCAAGGATTGGCAATCCTTGATCAAATATTTCCATGATTTTCCATGGTTCCAACTTTTTAAAAATTTCGTTTAAATTCGGTCAGTTGAGTACAAGTTGTAAGGTCGATTTTCAAAAACTTTATTGAAACATAAAACTAATTGTATATTATATCAAGGATTGGCAATCCTTGATCAAATATTTCCATGATTTTCCATGGTTCCAACTTTTTAAAAATTTCGTTTAAATTCGGTCAGTTGAGTACAAGTTGTAAGGTCGATTTTCAAAAACTTTATTGAAACATAAAACTAATTGTATATTATATCAAGGATTGGCAATCCTTGATCAAATATTTCCATGATTTTCCATGGTTCCAACTTTTTAAAAATTTCGTTTAAATTCGGTCAGTTGAGTACAAGTTGTAAGGTCGATTTTCAAAAACTTTATTGAAACATGAAACTAATTGTATATTATATCAAGGATTGGCAATCCTTGATCAAATATTTCCATGATTTTCCATGGTTCCAACTTTTTAAAAATTTCGTTTAAATTCGGTCAGTTGAGTACAAGTTGTAAGGTCGATTTTCAAAAACTTTATTGAAACATAAAACTAATTGTATATTATATCAAGGATTGGCAATCCTTGATCAAATATTTCCATGATTTTCCATGGTTCCAACTTTTTAAAAATTTCGTTTAAATTCGGTCAGTTGAGTACAAGTTGTAAGGTCGATTTTCAAAAACTTTATAGAAACATGAAACTAATTGTATATTATATCAAGGATTGGCAATCCTTGATCAAATATATCCATGATTTTCCATGGTTCCAACTTTTTAAAAATTTCGTTTAAATTCGGTCAGTTGAGTACAAGTTGTAAGGTCGATTTTCAAAAACTTTATTGAAACATGAAACTAATTGTATATTATATCAAGGATTGGCAATCCTTGATCAAATATTTCCATGATTTTCCATGGTTCCAACTTTTTAAAAATTTCGTTTAAATTCGGTCAGTTGAGTACAAGTTGTAAGGTCGATTTTCAAAAACTTTATTGAAACATAAAACTAATTGTATATTATATCAAGGATTGGCAATCCTTGATCAAATATTTCCATGATTTTCCATGGTTCCAACTTTTTAAAAATTTCGTTTAAATTCGGTCAGTTGAGTACAAGTTGTAAGGTCGATTTTCAAAAACTTTATTGAAACATAAAACTAATTGTATATTATATCAAGGATTGGCAATCCTTGATCAAATATTTCCATGATTTTCCATGGTTCCAACTTTTTAAAAATTTCGTTTAAATTCGGTCAGTTGAGTACAAGTTGTAAGGTCGATTTTCAAAAACTTTATTGAAACATAAAACTAATTGTATATTATATCAAGGATTGGCAATCCTTGATCAAATATTTCCATGATTTTCCATGGTTCCAACTTTTTAAAAATTTCGTTTAAATTCGGTCAGTTGAGTACAAGTTGTAAGGTCGATTTTCAAAAACTTTATTGAAACATAAAACTAATTGTATATTATATCAAGGATTGGCAATCCTTGATCAAATATTTCCATGATTTTCCATGGTTCCAACTTTTTAAAAATTTCGTTTAAATTCGGTCAGTTGAGTACAAGTTGTAAGGTCGATTTTCAAAAACTTTATTGAAACATAAAACTAATTGTATATTATATGAAGGATTGGCAATCCTTGATCAAATATTTCCATGATTTTCCATGGTTCCAACTTTTTAAAAATTTCGTTTAAATTCGGTCAGTTGAGTACAAGTTGTAAGGTCGATTTTCAAAAACTTTATTGAAACATAAAACTAATTGTATATTATATCAAGGATTGGCAATCCTTGATCAAATATTTCCATGATTTTCCATGGTTCCAACTTTTTAAAAATTTCGTTTAAATTCGGTCAGTTGAGTACAAGTTGTAAGGTCGATTTTCAAAAACTTTATTGAAACATAAAACTAATTGTATATTATATCAAGGATTGGCAATCCTTGATCAAATATTTCCATGATTTTCCATGGTTCCAACTTTTTAAAAATTTCGTTTAAATTCGGTCAGTTGAGTACAAGTTGTAAGGTCGATTTTCAAAAACTTTATTGAAACATAAAACTAATTGTATATTATATCAAGGATTGGCAATCCTTGATCAAATATTTCCATGATTTTCCATGGTTCCAACTTTTTAAAAATTTCGTTTAAATTCGGTCAGTTGAGTACAAGTTGTAAGGTCGATTTTCAAAAACTTTATTGAAACATAAAACTAATTGTATATTATATCAAGGATTGGCAATCCTTGATCAAATATTTCCATGATTTTCCATGGTTCCAACTTTTTAAAAATTTCGTTTAAATTCGGTCAGTTGAGTACAAGTTGTAAGGTCGATTTTCAAAAACTTTATTGAAACATAAAACTAATTGTATATTATATCAAGGATTGGCAATCCTTGATCAAATATTTCCATGATTTTCCATGGTTCCAACTTTTTAAAAATTTCGTTTAAATTCGGTCAGTTGAGTACAAGTTGTAAGGTCGATTTTCAAAAACTTTATTGAAACATAAAACTAATTGTATATTATATCAAGGATTGGCAATCCTTGATCAAATATTTCCATGATTTTCCATGGTTCCAACTTTTTAAAAATTTCGTTTAAATTCGGTCAGTTGAGTACAAGTTGTAAGGTCGATTTTCAAAAACTTTATTGAAACATAAAACTAATTGTATATTATATCAAGGATTGGCAATCCTTGATCAAATATTTCCATGATTTTCCATGGTTCCAACTTTTTAAAAATTTCGTTTAAATTCGGTCAGTTGAGTACAAGTTGTAAGGTCGATTTTCAAAAACTTTATTGAAACATAAAACTAATTGTATATTATATCAAGGATTGGCAATCCTTGATCAAATATTTCCATGATTTTCCATGGTTCCAACTTTTTAAAAATTTCGTTTAAATTCGGTCAGTTGAGTACAAGTTGTAAGGTCGATTTTCAAAAACTTTATTGAAACATAAAACTAATTGTATATTATATCAAGGATTGGCAATCCTTGATCAAATATTTCCATGATTTTCCATGGTTCCAACTTTTTAAAAATTTCGTTTAAATTCGGTCAGTTGAGTACAAGTTGTAAGGTCGATTTTCAAAAACTTTATTGAAACATAAAACTAATTGTATATTATATCAAGGATTGGCAATCCTTGATTAAATATTTCCATGATTTTCCATGGTTCCAACTTTTTAAAAATTTCGTTTAAATTCGGTCAGTTGAGTACAAGTTGTAAGGTCGATTTTCAAAAACTTTATTGAAACATAAAACTAATTGTATATTATATCAAGGATTGGCAATCCTTGATCAAATATTTCCATGATTTTCCATGGTTCCAACTTTTTAAAAATTTCGTTTAAATTCGGTCAGTTGAGTACAAGTTGTAAGGTCGATTTTCAAAAACTTTATTGAAACATAAAACTAATTGTATATTATATCAAGGATTGGCAATCCTTGATCAAATATTTCCATGATTTTCCATGGTTCCAACTTTTTAAAAATTTCGTTTAAATTCGGTCAGTTGAGTACAAGTTGTAAGGTCGATTTTCAAAAACTTTATTGAAACATAAAACTAATTGTATATTATATCAAGGATTGGCAATCCTTGATCAAATATTTCCATGATTTTCCATGGTTCCAACTTTTTAAAAATTTCGTTTAAATTCGGTCAGTTGAGTACAAGTTGTAAGGTCGATTTTCAAAAACTTTATTGAAACATAAAACTAATTGTATATTATATCAAGGATTGGCAATCCTTGATCAAATATTTCCATGATTTTCCATGGTTCCAACTTTTTAAAAATTTCGTTTAAATTCGGTCAGTTGAGTACAAGTTGTAAGGTCGATTTTCAAAAACTTTATTGAAACATAAAACTAATTGTATATTATATCAAGGATTGGCAATCCTTGATCAAATATTTCCATGATTTTCCATGGTTCCAACTTTTTAAAAATTTCGTTTAAATTCGGTCAGTTGAGTACAAGTTGTAAGGTCGATTTTCAAAAACTTTATTGAAACATAAAACTAATTGTATATTATATCAAGGATTGGCAATCCTTGATCAAATATTTCCATGATTTTCCATGGTTCCAACTTTTTAAAAATTTCGTTTAAATTCGGTCAGTTGAGTACAAGTTGTAAGGTCGATTTTCAAAAACTTTATTGAAACATAAAACTAATTGTATATTATATCAAGGATTGGCAATCCTTGATCAAATATTTCCATGATTTTCCATGGTTCCAACTTTTTAAAAATTTCGTTTAAATTCGGTCAGTTGAGTACAAGTTGTAAGGTCGATTTTCAAAAACTTTATTGAAACATAAAACTAATTGTATATTATATCAAGGATTGGCAATCCTTGATCAAATATTTCCATGATTTTCCATGGTTCCAACTTTTTAAAAATTTCGTTTATATTCGGTCAGTTGAGTAGAAGTTGTAAGGTCGATTTTCAAAAACTTTATAGAAACATGAAACTAATTGTATATTATATCAAGGATTGGCAATCCTTGATCAAATATATCCATGATTTTCCATGGTTCCAACTTTTTAAAAATTTCGTTTAAATTCGGTCAGTTGAGTACAAGTTGTAAGGTCGATTTTCAAAAACTTTATTGAAACATAAAACTAATTGTATATTATATCAAGGATTGGCAATCCTTGATCAAATATTTCCATGATTTTCCATGGTTCCAACTTTTTAAAAATTTCGTTTAAATTCGGTCAGTTGAGTACAAGTTGTAAGGTCGATTTTCAAAAACTTTATTGAAACATAAAACTAATTGTATATTATATCAAGGATTGGCAATCCTTGATCAAATATTTCCATGATTTTCCATGGTTCCAACTTTTTAAAAATTTCGTTTAAATTCGGTCAGTTGAGTACAAGTTGTAAGGTCGATTTTCAAAAACTTTATTGAAACATAAAACTAATTGTATATTATATCAAGGATTGGCAATCCTTGATCAAATATTTCCATGATTTTCCATGGTTCCAACTTTTTAAAAATTTCGTTTAAATTCGGTCAGTTGAGTACAAGTTGTAAGGTCGATTTTCAAAAACTTTATTGAAACATAAAACTAATTGTATATTATATCAAGGATTGGCAATCCTTGATCAAATATTTCCATGATTTTCCATGGTTCCAACTTTTTAAAAATTTCGTTTAAATTCGGTCAGTTGAGTACAAGTTGTAAGGTCGATTTTCAAAAACTTTATTGAAACATAAAACTAATTGTATATTATATCAAGGATTGGCAATCCTTGATCAAATATTTCCATGATTTTCCATGGTTCCAACTTTTTAAAAATTTCGTTTAAATTCGGTCAGTTGAGTACAAGTTGTAAGGTCGATTTTCAAAAACTTTATTGAAACATAAAACTAATTGTATATTATATCAAGGATTGGCAATCCTTGATCAAATATTTCCATGATTTTCCATGGTTCCAACTTTTTAAAAATTTCGTTTAAATTCGGTCAGTTGAGTACAAGTTGTAAGGTCGATTTTCAAAAACTTTATTGAAACATAAAACTAATTGTATATTATATCAAGGATTGGCAATCCTTGATCAAATATTTCCATGATTTTCCATGGTTCCAACTTTTTAAAAATTTCGTTTAAATTCGGTCAGTTGAGTACAAGTTGTAAGGTCGATTTTCAAAAACTTTATTGAAACATAAAACTAATTGTATATTATATCAAGGATTGGCAATCCTTGATCAAATATTTCCATGATTTTCCATGGTTCCAACTTTTTAAAAATTTCGTTTAAATTCGGTCAGTTGAGTACAAGTTGTAAGGTCGATTTTCAAAAACTTTATTGAAACATAAAACTAATTGTATATTATATCAAGGATTGGCAATCCTTGATCAAATATTTCCATGATTTTCCATGGTTCCAACTTTTTAAAAATTTCGTTTAAATTCGGTCAGTTGAGTACAAGTTGTAAGGTCGATTTTCAAAAACTTTATTGAAACATAAAACTAATTGTATATTATATCAAGGATTGGCAATCCTTGATCAAATATTTCAATGATTTTCCATGGTTCCAACTTTTTAAAAATTTCGTTTAAATTCGGTCAGTTGAGTAGAAGTTGTAAGGTCGATTTTCAAAAACTTTATAGAAACATGAAACTAATTGTATATTATATCAAGGATTGGCAATCCTTGATCAAATATATCCATGATTTTCCATGGTTCCAACTTTTTAAAAATTTCGTTTAAATTCGGTCAGTTGAGTACAAGTTGTAAGGTCGATTTTCAAAAACTTTATTGAAACATGAAACTAATTGTATATTATATCAAGGATTGGCAATCCTTGATCAAATATTTCCATGATTTTCCATGGTTCCAACTTTTTAAAAATTTCGTTTAAATTCGGTCAGTTGAGTACAAGTTGTAAGGTCGATTTTCAAAAACTTTATAGAAACATGAAACTAATTGTATATTATATCAAGGATTGGCAATCCTTGATCAAATATATCCATGATTTTCCATGGTTCCTACTTTTTAAAAATTTCGTTTAAATTCGGTCAGTTGAGTACAAGTTGTAAGGTCGATTTTCAAAAACTTTATAGAAACATGAAACTAATTTTATATTATATCAAGGATTGGCAATCCTTGATCAAATATATCCATGATTTTCCATGGTTCTAACTTTTTAAAAATTTCGTTTAAATTCGGTCAGTTGAGTACAAGTTGTAAGGTCGATTTCAAAAACTTTATAGAAACATGAAACTAATTTTATATTATATCAAGGATTGGCAATCCTTGATCAAATATTTCCATGATTTTCCATGGTTCCAACTTTTTAAAAATTTCGTTTAAATTCGGTCAGTTGAGTACAAGTTGTAAGGTCGATTTTCAAAAACTTTATTGAAACATAAAACTAATTGTATATTATATCAAGGATTGGCAATCCTTGATCAAATATTTCCATGATTTTCCATGGTTCCAACTTTTTAAAAATTTCGTTTAAATTCGGTCAGTTGAGTACAAGTTGTAAGGTCGATTTTCAAAAACTTTATTGAAACATAAAACTAATTGTATATTATATCAAGGATTGGCAATCCTTGATCAAATATTTCCATGATTTTCCATGGTTCCAACTTTTTAAAAATTTCGTTTAAATTCGGTCAGTTGAGTACAAGTTGTAAGGTCGATTTTCAAAAACTTTATTGAAACATAAAACTAATTGTATATTATATCAAGGATTGGCAATCCTTGATCAAATATTTCCATGATTTTCCATGGTTCCAACTTTTTAAAAATTTCGTTTAAATTCGGTCAGTTGAGTACAAGTTGTAAGGTCGATTTTCAAAAACTTTATTGAAACATAAAACTAATTGTATATTATATCAAGGATTGGCAATCCTTGATCAAATATTTCCATGATTTTCCATGGTTCCAACTTTTTAAAAATTTCGTTTAAA
This sequence comes from Meloidogyne enterolobii, assembly GCA_963681835.1. Taxonomy (NCBI): domain Eukaryota; kingdom Metazoa; phylum Nematoda; class Chromadorea; order Rhabditida; family Meloidogynidae; genus Meloidogyne; species Meloidogyne enterolobii. Next base: position 73,251 of record CAVMJV010000275.1, read on the forward strand.
TTCGGTCAGTTGAGTACAAGTTGTAAGGTCGATTTTCAAAAACTTTATTGAAACATAAAACTAATTGTATATTATATCAAGGATTGGCAATCCTTGATCAAATATTTCCATGATTTTCCATGGTTCCAACTTTTTAAAAATTTCGTTTAAATTCGGTCAGTTGAGTACAAGTTGTAAGGTCGATTTTCAAAAACTTTATAGAAACATGAAACTAATTGTATATTATATCAAGGATTGGCAATCCTTGATCAAATATATCCATGATTTTCCATGGTTCCTACTTTTTAAAAATTTCGTTTAAATTCGGTCAGTTGAGTACAAGTTGTAAGGTCGATTTTCAAAAACTTTATAGAAACATGAAACTAATTTTATATTATATCAAGGATTGGCAATCCTTGATCAAATATATCCATGATTTTCCATGGTTCTAACTTTTTAAAAATTTCGTTTAAATTCGGTCAGTTGAGTACAAGTTGTAAGGTCGATTTCAAAAACTTTATAGAAACATGAAACTAATTTTATATTATATCAAGGATTGGCAATCCTTGATCAAATATATCCATGATTTTCCATGGTTCTAACTTTTTAAAAATTTCGTTTAAATTCGGTCAGTTGAGTACAAGTTGTAAGGTCGATTTCAAAAACTTTATTGAAACATAAAACTAATTGTATATTATATCAAGGATTGGCAATCCTTGATCAAATATTTCCATGATTTTCCATGGTTCCAACTTTTTAAAAATTTCGTTTAAATTCGGTCAGTTGAGTACAAGTTGTAAGGTCGATTTTCAAAAACTTTATTGAAACATAAAACTAATTGTATATTATATCAAGGATTGGCAATCCTTGATCAAATATTTCCATGATTTTCCATGGTTCCAACTTTTTAAAAATTTCGTTTAAATTCGGTCAGTTGAGTACAAGTTGTAAGGTCGATTTTCAAAAACTTTATTGAAACATAAAACTAATTGTATATTATATCAAGGATGGGCAATCCTTGATCAAATATTTCCATGATTTTCCATGGTTCCAACTTTTTAAAAATTTCGTTTAAATTCGGTCAGTTGAGTACAAGTTGTAAGGTCGATTTTCAAAAACTTTATAGAAACATGAAACTAATTGTATATTATATCAAGGATTGGCAATCCTTGATCAAATATATCCATGATTTTCCATGGTTCCAACTTTTTAAAAATTTCGTTTAAATTCGGTCAGTTTAGTACAAGTTGTAAGGTCGATTTTCAAAAACTTTATTGAAACATGAAAACTAATTGTATATTATATCAAGGATTGGCAATCCTTGATCAAATATTTCCATGATTTTCCATGGTTCCAACTTTTTAAAAATTTCGTTTAAATTCGGTCAGTTGAGTACAAGTTGTAAGGTCGATTTTCAAAAACTTTATTGAAACATAAAACTAATTGTATATTATATCAAGGATTGGCAATCCTTGATCAAATATTTCCATGATTTTCCATGGTTCCAACTTTTTAAAAATTTCGTTTAAATTCGGTCAGTTGAGTACAAGTTGTAAGGTCGATTTTCAAAAACTTTATTGAAACATAAAACTAATTGTATATTATATCAAGGATTGGCAATCCTTGATCAAATATTTCCATGATTTTCCATGGTTCCAACTTTTTAAAAATTTCGTTTAAATTCGGTCAGTTGAGTACAAGTTGTAAGGTCGATTTTCAAAAACTTTATTGAAACATAAAACTAATTGTATATTATATCAAGGATTGGCAATCCTTGATCAAATATTTCCATGATTTTCCATGGTTCCAACTTTTTAAAAATTTCGTTTAAATTCGGTCAGTTGAGTACAAGTTGTAAGGTCGATTTTCAAAAACTTTATTGAAACATAAAACTAATTGTATATTATATCAAGGATTGGCAATCCTTGATCAAATATTTCCATGATTTTCCATGGTTCCAACTTTTTAAAAATTTCGTTTAAATTCGGTCAGTTGAGTACAAGTTGTAAGGTCGATTTTCAAAAACTTTATTGAAACATAAAACTAATTGTATATTATATCAAGGATTGGCAATCCTTGATCAAATATTTCCATGATTTTCCATGGTTCCAACTTTTTAAAAATTTCGTTTAAATTCGGTCAGTTGAGTACAAGTTGTAAGGTCGATTTTCAAAAACTTTATTGAAACATAAAACTAATTGTATATTATATCAAGGATTGGCAATCCTTGATCAAATATTTCCATGATTTTCCATGGTTCCAACTTTTTAAAAATTTCGTTTAAATTCGGTCAGTTGAGTACAAGTTGTAAGGTCGATTTTCAAAAACTTTATTGAAACATAAAACTAATTGTATATTATATCAAGGATTGGCAATCCTTGATCAAATATTTCCATGATTTTCCATGGTTCCAACTTTTTAAAAATTTCGTTTAAATTCGGTCAGTTGAGTACAAGTTGTAAGGTCGATTTTCAAAAACTTTATTGAAACATAAAACTAATTGTATATTATATCAAGGATTGGCAATCCTTGATCAAATATTTCCATGATTTTCCATGGTTCCAACTTTTTAAAAATTTCGTTTAAATTCGGTCAGTTGAGTACAAGTTGTAAGGTCGATTTTCAAAAACTTTATTGAAACATAAAACTAATTGTATATTATATCAAGGATTGGCAATCCTTGATCAAATATTTCCATGATTTTCCATGGTTCCAACTTTTTAAAAATTTCGTTTAAATTCGGTCAGTTGAGTACAAGTTGTAAGGTCGATTTTCAAAAACTTTATTGAAACATAAAACTAATTGTATATTATATCAAGGATTGGCAATCCTTGATCAAATATTTCCATGATTTTCCATGGTTCCAACTTTTTAAAAATTTCGTTTAAATTCGGTCAGTTGAGTACAAGTTGTAAGGTCGATTTTCAAAAACTTTATTGAAACATAAAACTAATTGTATATTATATCAAGGATTGGCAATCCTTGATCAAATATTTCCATGATTTTCCATGGTTCCAACTTTTTAAAAATTTCGTTTAAATTCGGTCAGTTGAGTACAAGTTGTAAGGTCGATTTTCAAAAACTTTATTGAAACATAAAACTAATTGTATATTATATCAAGGATTGGCAATCCTTGATCAAATATTTCCATGATTTTCCATGGTTCCAACTTTTTAAAAATTTCGTTTAAATTCGGTCAGTTGAGTACAAGTTGTAAGGTCGATTTTCAAAAACTTTATTGAAACATAAAACTAATTGTATATTATATCAAGGATTGGCAATCCTTGATCAAATATTTCCATGATTTTCCATGGTTCCAACTTTTTAAAAATTTCGTTTAAATTCGGTCAGTTGAGTACAAGTTGTAAGGTCGATTTTCAAAAACTTTATTGAAACATAAAACTAATTGTATATTATATCAAGGATTGGCAATCCTTGATCAAATATTTCCATGATTTTCCATGGTTCCAACTTTTTAAAAATTTCGTTTAAATTCGGTCAGTTGAGTACAAGTTGTAAGGTCGATTTTCAAAAACTTTATTGAAACATAAAACTAATTGTATATTATATCAAGGATTGGCAATCCTTGATCAAATATTTCCATGATTTTCCATGGTTCCAACTTTTTAAAAATTTCGTTTAAATTCGGTCAGTTGAGTACAAGTTGTAAGGTCGATTTTCAAAAACTTTATTGAAACATAAAACTAATTGTATATTATATCAAGGATTGGCAATCCTTGATCAAATATTTCCATGATTTTCCATGGTTCCAACTTTTTAAAAATTTCGTTTAAATTCGGTCAGTTGAGTACAAGTTGTAAGGTCGATTTTCAAAAACTTTATTGAAACATAAAACTAATTGTATATTATATCAAGGATTGGCAATCCTTGATCAAATATTTCCATGATTTTCCATGGTTCCAACTTTTTAAAAATTTCGTTTAAATTCGGTCAGTTGAGTACAAGTTGTAAGGTCGATTTTCAAAAACTTTATTGAAACATAAAACTAATTGTATATTATATCAAGGATTGGCAATCCTTGATCAAATATTTCCATGATTTTCCATGGTTCCAACTTTTTAAAAATTTCGTTTAAATTCGGTCAGTTGAGTACAAGTTGTAAGGTCGATTTTCAAAAACTTTATTGAAACATAAAACTAATTGTATATTATATCAAGGATTGGCAATCCTTGATCAAATATTTCCATGATTTTCCATGGTTCCAACTTTTTAAAAATTTCGTTTAAATTCGGTCAGTTGAGTACAAGTTGTAAGGTCGATTTTCAAAAACTTTATTGAAACATAAAACTAATTGTATATTATATCAAGGATTGGCAATCCTTGATCAAATATTTCCATGATTTTCCATGGTTCCAACTTTTTAAAAATTTCGTTTAAATTCGGTCAGTTGAGTACAAGTTGTAAGGTCGATTTTCAAAAACTTTATTGAAACATAAAACTAATTGTATATTATATCAAGGATTGGCAATCCTTGATCAAATATTTCCATGATTTTCCATGGTTCCAACTTTTTAAAAATTTCGTTTAAATTCGGTCAGTTGAGTACAAGTTGTAAGGTCGATTTTCAAAAACTTTATTGAAACATAAAACTAATTGTATATTATATCAAGGATTGGCAATCCTTGATCAAATATTTCCATGATTTTCCATGGTTCCAACTTTTTAAAAATTTCGTTTAAATTCGGTCAGTTGAGTACAAGTTGTAAGGTCGATTTTCAAAAACTTTATTGAAACATAAAACTAATTGTATATTATATCAAGGATTGGCAATCCTTGATCAAATATTTCCATGATTTTCCATGGTTCCAACTTTTTAAAAATTTCGTTTAAATTCGGTCAGTTGAGTACAAGTTGTAAGGTCGATTTTCAAAAACTTTATTGAAACATAAAACTAATTGTATATTATATCAAGGATTGGCAATCCTTGATCAAATATTTCCATGATTTTCCATGGTTCCAACTTTTTAAAAATTTCGTTTAAATTCGGTCAGTTGAGTACAAGTTGTAAGGTCGATTTTCAAAAACTTTATTGAAACATAAAACTAATTGTATATTATATCAAGGATTGGCAATCCTTGATCAAATATTTCCATGATTTTCCATGGTTCCAACTTTTTAAAAATTTCGTTTAAATTCGGTCAGTTGAGTACAAGTTGTAAGGTCGATTTTCAAAAACTTTATTGAAACATAAAACTAATTGTATATTATATCAAGGATTGGCAATCCTTGATCAAATATTTCCATGATTTTCCATGGTTCCAACTTTTTAAAAATTTCGTTTAAATTCGGTCAGTTGAGTACAAGTTGTAAGGTCGATTTTCAAAAACTTTATTGAAACATAAAACTAATTGTATATTATATCAAGGATTGGCAATCCTTGATCAAATATTTCCATGATTTTCCATGGTTCCAACTTTTTAAAAATTTCGTTTAAATTCGGTCAGTTGAGTACAAGTTGTAAGGTCGATTTTCAAAAACTTTATTGAAACATAAAACTAATTGTATATTATATCAAGGATTGGCAATCCTTGATCAAATATTTCCATGATTTTCCATGGTTCCAACTTTTTAAAAATTTCGTTTAAATTCGGTCAGTTGAGTACAAGTTGTAAGGTCGATTTTCAAAAACTTTATTGAAACATAAAACTAATTGTATATTATATCAAGGATTGGCAATCCTTGATCAAATATTTCCATGATTTTCCATGGTTCCAACTTTTTAAAAATTTCGTTTAAATTCGGTCAGTTGAGTACAAGTTGTAAGGTCGATTTTCAAAAACTTTATTGAAACATAAAACTAATTGTATATTATATCAAGGATTGGCAATCCTTGATCAAATATTTCCATGATTTTCCATGGTTCCAACTTTTTAAAAATTTCGTTTAAATTCGGTCAGTTGAGTACAAGTTGTAAGGTCGATTTTCAAAAACTTTATTGAAACATAAAACTAATTGTATATTATATCAAGGATTGGCAATCCTTGATCAAATATTTCCATGATTTTCCATGGTTCCAACTTTTTAAAAATTTCGTTTAAATTCGGTCAGTTGAGTACAAGTTGTAAGGTCGATTTTCAAAAACTTTATTGAAACATAAAACTAATTGTATATTATATCAAGGATTGGCAATCCTTGATCAAATATTTCCATGATTTTCCATGGTTCCAACTTTTTAAAAATTTCGTTTAAATTCGGTCAGTTGAGTACAAGTTGTAAGGTCGATTTTCAAAAACTTTATTGAAACATAAAACTAATTGTATATTATATCAAGGATTGGCAATCCTTGATCAAATATTTCCATGATTTTCCATGGTTCCAACTTTTTAAAAATTTCGTTTAAATTCGGTCAGTTGAGTACAAGTTGTAAGGTCGATTTTCAAAAACTTTATTGAAACATAAAACTAATTGTATATTATATCAAGGATTGGCAATCCTTGATCAAATATTTCCATGATTTTCCATGGTTCCAACTTTTTAAAAATTTCGTTTAAATTCGGTCAGTTGAGTACAAGTTGTAAGGTCGATTTTCAAAAACTTTATTGAAACATAAAACTAATTGTATATTATATCAAGGATTGGCAATCCTTGATCAAATATTTCCATGATTTTCCATGGTTCCAACTTTTTAAAAATTTCGTTTAAATTCGGTCAGTTGAGTACAAGTTGTAAGGTCGATTTTCAAAAACTTTATTGAAACATAAAACTAATTGTATATTATATCAAGGATTGGCAATCCTTGATCAAATATTTCCATGATTTTCCATGGTTCCAACTTTTTAAAAATTTCGTTTAAATTCGGTCAGTTGAGTACAAGTTGTAAGGTCGATTTTCAAAAACTTTATTGAAACATGAAAACTAATTGTATATTATATCAAGGATTGGCAATCCTTGATCAAATATTTCCATGATTTTCCATGGTTCCAACTTTTTAAAAATTTCGTTTAAATTCGGTCAGTTGAGTACAAGTTGTAAGGTCGATTTTCAAAAACTTTATTGAAACATAAAACTAATTGTATATTATATCAAGGATTGGCAATCCTTGATCAAATATTTCCATGATTTTCCATGGTTCCAACTTTTTAAAAATTTCGTTTAAATTCGGTCAGTTGAGTACAAGTTGTAAGGTCGATTTTCAAAAACTTTATTGAAACATAAAACTAATTGTATATTATATCAAGGATTGGCAATCCTTGATCAAATATTTCCATGATTTTCCATGGTTCCAACTTTTTAAAAATTTCGTTTAAATTCGGTCAGTTGAGTACAAGTTGTAAGGTCGATTTTCAAAAACTTTATTGAAACATAAAACTAATTGTATATTATATCAAGGATTGGCAATCCTTGATCAAATATTTCCATGATTTTCCATGGTTCCAACTTTTTAAAAATTTCGTTTAAATTCGGTCAGTTGAGTACAAGTTGTAAGGTCGATTTTCAAAAACTTTATTGAAACATAAAACTAATTGTATATTATATCAAGGATTGGCAATCCTTGATCAAATATTTCCATGATTTTCCATGGTTCCAACTTTTTAAAAATTTCGTTTAAATTCGGTCAGTTGAGTACAAGTTGTAAGGTCGATTTTCAAAAACTTTATTGAAACATAAAACTAATTGTATATTATATCAAGGATTGGCAATCCTTGATCAAATATTTCCATGATTTTCCATGGTTCCAACTTTTTAAAAATTTCGTTTAAATTCGGTCAGTTGAGTACAAGTTGTAAGGTCGATTTTCAAAAACTTTATTGAAACATAAAACTAATTGTATATTATATCAAGGATTGGCAATCCTTGATCAAATATTTCCATGATTTTCCATGGTTCCAACTTTTTAAAAATTTCGTTTAAATTCGGTCAGTTGAGTACAAGTTGTAAGGTCGATTTTCAAAAACTTTATTGAAACATAAAACTAATTGTATATTATATCAAGGATTGGCAATCCTTGATCAAATATTTCCATGATTTTCCATGGTTCCAACTTTTTAAAAATTTCGTTTAAATTCGGTCAGTTGAGTACAAGTTGTAAGGTCGATTTTCAAAAACTTTATTGAAACATAAAACTAATTGTATATTATATCAAGGATTGGCAATCCTTGATCAAATATTTCCATGATTTTCCATGGTTCCAACTTTTTAAAAATTTCGTTTAAATTCGGTCAGTTGAGTACAAGTTGTAAGGTCGATTTTCAAAAACTTTATTGAAACATAAAACTAATTGTATATTATATCAAGGATTGGCAATCCTTGATCAAATATTTCCATGATTTTCCATGGTTCCAACTTTTTAAAAATTTCGTTTAAATTCGGTCAGTTGAGTACAAGTTGTAAGGTCGATTTTCAAAAACTTTATTGAAACATAAAACTAATTGTATATTATATCAAGGATTGGCAATCCTTGATCAAATATTTCCATGATTTTCCATGGTTCCAACTTTTTAAAAATTTCGTTTAAATTCGGTCAGTTGAGTACAAGTTGTAAGGTCGATTTTCAAAAACTTTATTGAAACATAAAACTAATTGTATATTATATCAAGGATTGGCAATCCTTGATCAAATATTTCCATGATTTTCCATGGTTCCAACTTTTTAAAAATTTCGTTTAAATTCGGTCAGTTGAGTACAAGTTGTAAGGTCGATTTTCAAAAACTTTATTGAAACATAAAACTAATTGTATATTATATCAAGGATTGGCAATCCTTGATCAAATATTTCCATGATTTTCCATGGTTCCAACTTTTTAAAAATTTCGTTTAAATTCGGTCAGTTGAGTACAAGTTGTAAGGTCGATTTTCAAAAACTTTATTGAAACATAAAACTAATTGTATATTATATCAAGGATTGGCAATCCTTGATCAAATATTTCCATGATTTTCCATGGTTCCAACTTTTTAAAAATTTCGTTTAAATTCGGTCAGTTGAGTACAAGTTGTAAGGTCGATTTTCAAAAACTTTATTGAAACATAAAACTAATTGTATATTATATCAAGGATTGGCAATCCTTGATCAAATATTTCCATGATTTTCCATGGTTCCAACTTTTTAAAAATTTCGTTTAAATTCGGTCAGTTGAGTACAAGTTGTAAGGTCGATTTTCAAAAACTTTATTGAAACATAAAACTAATTGTATATTATATCAAGGATTGGCAATCCTTGATCAAATATTTCCATGATTTTCCATGGTTCCAACTTTTTAAAAATTTCGTTTAAATTCGGTCAGTTGAGTACAAGTTGTAAGGTCGATTTTCAAAAACTTTATTGAAACATAAAACTAATTGTATATTATATCAAGGATTGGCAATCCTTGATCAAATATTTCCATGATTTTCCATGGTTCCAACTTTTTAAAAATTTCGTTTAAATTCGGTCAGTTGAGTACAAGTTGTAAGGTCGATTTTCAAAAACTTTATTGAAACATGAAACTAATTGTATATTATATCAAGGATTGGCAATCCTTGATCAAATATTTCCATGATTTTCCATGGTTCCAACTTTTTAAAAATTTCGTTTAAATTCGGTCAGTTGAGTACAAGTTGTAAGGTCGATTTTCAAAAACTTTATTGAAACATAAAACTAATTGTATATTATATCAAGGATTGGCAATCCTTGATCAAATATTTCCATGATTTTCCATGGTTCCAACTTTTTAAAAATTTCGTTTAAATTCGGTCAGTTGAGTACAAGTTGTAAGGTCGATTTTCAAAAACTTTATTGAAACATAAAACTAATTGTATATTATATCAAGGATTGGCAATCCTTGATCAAATATTTCCATGATTTTCCATGGTTCCAACTTTTTAAAAATTTCGTTTAAATTCGGTCAGTTGAGTACAAGTTGTAAGGTCGATTTTCAAAAACTTTATTGAAACATAAAACTAATTGTATATTATATCAAGGATTGGCAATCCTTGATCAAATATTTCCATGATTTTCCATGGTTCCAACTTTTTAAAAATTTCGTTTAAATTCGGTCAGTTGAGTACAAGTTGTAAGGTCGATTTTCAAAAACTTTATTGAAACATAAAACTAATTGTATATTATATCAAGGATTGGCAATCCTTGATCAAATATTTCCATGATTTTCCATGGTTCCAACTTTTTAAAAATTTCGTTTAAATTCGGTCAGTTGAGTACAAGTTGTAAGGTCGATTTTCAAAAACTTTATTGAAACATAAAACTAATTGTATATTATATCAAGGATTGGCAATCCTTGATCAAATATTTCCATGATTTTCCATGGTTCCAACTTTTTAAAAATTTCGTTTAAATTCGGTCAGTTGAGTACAAGTTGTAAGGTCGATTTTCAAAAACTTTATTGAAACATAAAACTAATTGTATATTATATCAAGGATTGGCAATCCTTGATCAAATATTTCCATGATTTTCCATGGTTCCAACTTTTTAAAAATTTCGTTTAAATTCGGTCAGTTGAGTACAAGTTGTAAGGTCGATTTTCAAAAACTTTATTGAAACATAAAACTAATTGTATATTATATCAAGGATTGGCAATCCTTGATCAAATATTTCCATGATTTTCCATGGTTCCAACTTTTTAAAAATTTCGTTTAAATTCGGTCAGTTGAGTACAAGTTGTAAGGTCGATTTTCAAAAACTTTATTGAAACATAAAACTAATTGTATATTATATCAAGGATTGGCAATCCTTGATCAAATATTTCCATGATTTTCCATGGTTCCAACTTTTTAAAAATTTCGTTTAAATTCGGTCAGTTGAGTACAAGTTGTAAGGTCGATTTTCAAAAACTTTATTGAAACATAAAACTAATTGTATATTATATCAAGGATTGGCAATCCTTGATCAAATATTTCCATGATTTTCCATGGTTCCAACTTTTTAAAAATTTCGTTTAAATTCGGTCAGTTGAGTACAAGTTGTAAGGTCGATTTTCAAAAACTTTATTGAAACATAAAACTAATTGTATATTATATCAAGGATTGGCAATCCTTGATCAAATATTTCCATGATTTTCCATGGTTCCAACTTTTTAAAAATTTCGTTTAAATTCGGTCAGTTGAGTACAAGTTGTAAGGTCGATTTTCAAAAACTTTATTGAAACATAAAACTAATTGTATATTATATCAAGGATTGGCAATCCTTGATCAAATATTTCCATGATTTTCCATGGTTCCAACTTTTTAAAAATTTCGTTTAAATTCGGTCAGTTGAGTACAAGTTGTAAGGTCGATTTTCAAAAACTTTATTGAAACATAAAACTAATTGTATATTATATCAAGGATTGGCAATCCTTGATCAAATATTTCCATGATTTTCCATGGTTCCAACTTTTTAAAAATTTCGTTTAAATTCGGTCAGTTGAGTACAAGTTGTAAGGTCGATTTTCAAAAACTTTATTGAAACATAAAACTAATTGTATATTATATCAAGGATTGGCAATCCTTGATCAAATATTTCCATGATTTTCCATGGTTCCAACTTTTTAAAAATTTCGTTTAAATTCGGTCAGTTGAGTACAAGTTGTAAGGTCGATTTTCAAAAACTTTATTGAAACATAAAACTAATTGTATATTATATCAAGGATTGGCAATCCTTGATCAAATATTTCCATGATTTTCCATGGTTCCAACTTTTTAAAAATTTCGTTTAAATTCGGTCAGTTGAGTACAAGTTGTAAGGTCGATTTTCAAAAACTTTATTGAAACATAAAACTAATTGTATATTATATCAAGGATTGGCAATCCTTGATCAAATATTTCCATGATTTTCCATGGTTCCAACTTTTTAAAAATTTCGTTTAAATTCGGTCAGTTGAGTACAAGTTGTAAGGTCGATTTTCAAAAACTTTATTGAAACATAAAACTAATTGTATATTATATCAAGGATTGGCAATCCTTGATCAAATATTTCCATGATTTTCCATGGTTCCAACTTTTTAAAAATTTCGTTTAAATTCGGTCAGTTGAGTACAAGTTGTAAGGTCGATTTTCAAAAACTTTATTGAAACATAAAACTAATTGTATATTATATCAAGGATTGGCAATCCTTGATCAAATATTTCCATGATTTTCCATGGTTCCAACTTTTTAAAAATTTCGTTTAAATTCGGTCAGTTGAGTACAAGTTGTAAGGTCGATTTTCAAAAACTTTATTGAAACATAAAACTAATTGTATATTATATCAAGGATTGGCAATCCTTGATCAAATATTTCCATGATTTTCCATGGTTCCAACTTTTTAAAAATTTCGTTTAAATTCGGTCAGTTGAGTACAAGTTGTAAGGTCGATTTTCAAAAACTTTATTGAAACATAAAACTAATTGTATATTATATCAAGGATTGGCAATCCTTGATCAAATATTTCCATGATTTTCCATGGTTCCAACTTTTTAAAAATTTCGTTTAAATTCGGTCAGTTGAGTACAAGTTGTAAGGTCGATTTTCAAAAACTTTATTGAAACATAAAACTAATTGTATATTATATCAAGGATTGGCAATCCTTGATCAAATATTTCCATGATTTTCCATGGTTCCAACTTTTTAAAAATTTCGTTTAAATTCGGTCAGTTGAGTACAAGTTGTAAGGTCGATTTTCAAAAACTTTATTGAAACATAAAACTAATTGTATATTATATCAAGGATTGGCAATCCTTGATCAAATATTTCCATGATTTTCCATGGTTCCAACTTTTTAAAAATTTCGTTTAAATTCGGTCAGTTGAGTACAAGTTGTAAGGTCGATTTTCAAAAACTTTATTGAAACATAAAACTAATTGTATATTATATCAAGGATTGGCAA
>CAVMJV010000276.1:5000-7500 GCA_963681835.1 Meloidogyne enterolobii
CGTAGGGTTCAGGCAATAGGGTTCCCCCAGGCAATCAAATTTCACCAGGCATTTTTGGTTTATGAGTCTGTGACGATCCGATTAAAAATTGCCTCAGGCAAAGTAGACCAAAGTGCAATTGACCAAGTGTCGTAGGGTTCAGGCAATAGGGTTCCCCCAGGCAATCAAATTTCACCAGGCATTTTTGGTTTATGAGTCTGTGACGATCCGATTAAAAATTGCCTCAGGCAAAGTAGACCAAAGTGCAATTGACCAAGTGTCGTAGGGTTCAGGCAATAGGGTTCCCCCAGGCAATCAAATTTCACCAGGCATTTTTGGTTTATGAGTCTGTGACGATCCGATTAAAATGCCTCAGGCAAAGTAGACCAAAGTGCAATTGACCAAGTGTCGTAGGGTTCAGGCAATAGGGTTCCCCCAGGCAATCAAATTTCACCAGGCATTTTTGGTTTATGAGTCTGTGACGATCCGATTAAAAATTGCCTCAGGCAAAGTAGACCAAAGTGCAATTGACCAAGTGTCGTAGGGTTCAGGCAATAGGGTTCCCCCAGGCAATCAAATTTCACCAGGCATTTTTGGTTTATGAGTCTGTGACGATCCGATTAAAAATTGCCTCAGGCAAAGTAGACCAAAGTGCAATTGACCAAGTGTCGTAGGGTTCAGGCAATAGGGTTCCCCCAGGCAATCAAATTTCACCAGGCATTTTTGGTTTATGAGTCTGTGACGATCCGATTAAAATGCCTCAGGCAAAGTAGACCAAAGTGCAATTGACCAAGTGTCGTAGGGTTCAGGCAATAGGGTTCCCCCAGGCAATCAAATTTCACCAGGCATTTTTGGTTTATGAGTCTGTGACGATCCGATTAAAAATTGCCTCAGGCAAAGTAGACCAAAGTGCAATTGACCAAGTGTCGTAGGGTTCAGGCAATAGGGTTCCCCCAGGCAATCAAATTTCACCAGGCATTTTTGGTTTATGAGTCTGTGACGATCCGATTAAAAATTGCCTCAGGCAAAGTAGACCAAAGTGCAATTGACCAAGTGTCGTAGGGTTCAGGCAATAGGGTTCCCCCAGGCAATCAAATTTCACCAGGCATTTTTGGTTTATGAGTCTGTGACGATCCGATTAAAAATTGCCTCAGGCAAAGTAGACCAAAGTGCAATTGACCAAGTGTCGTAGGGTTCAGGCAATAGGGTTCCCCCAGGCAATCAAATTTCACCAGGCATTTTTGGTTTATGAGTCTGTGACGATCCGATTAAAATGCCTCAGGCAAAGTAGACCAAAGTGCAATTGACCAAGTGTCGTAGGGTTCAGGCAATAGGGTTCCCCCAGGCAATCAAATTTCACCAGGCATTTTTGGTTTATGAGTCTGTGACGATCCGATTAAAAATTGCCTCAGGCAAAGTAGACCAAAGTGCAATTGAAAGTAGACCAAAGTGCATTAAAAAAAGATTACGACACCCCCGATTCCCAGGACGTCTCCGTTCCAAGTACTAAGGAAGCCCAGCGTTGCTTAACTTGCCAGATCGGACGGGATGGCGTGCTTTCAACGCGGTAAATTGCCTCAGGCAAAGTAGACCAAAGTGCAATTGACCAAGTGTCGTAGGGTTCAGGCAATAGGGTTCCCCCAGGCAATCAAATTTCACCAGGCATTTTTGGTTTATGAGTCTGTGACGATCCGATTAAAAATTGCCTCAGGCAAAGTAGACCAAAGTGCAATTGACCAAGTGTCGTAGGGTTCAGGCAATAGGGTTCCCCCAGGCAATCAAATTTCACCAGGCATTTTTGGTTTATGAGTCTGTGACGATCCGATTAAAAATTGCCTCAGGCAAAGTAGACCAAAGTGCAATTGAAAGTAGACCAAAGTGCATTAAAAAAAGATTACGACACCCCCGATTCCCAGGACGTCTCCGTTCCAAGTACTAAGGAAGCCCAGCGTTGCTTAACTTGCCAGATCGACGGGATGGCGTGCTTTCAACGCGGTAAATTGCCTCAGGCAAAGTAGACCAAAGTGCAATTGACCAAGTGTCGTAGGGTTCAGGCAATAGGGTTCCCCCAGGCAATCAAATTTCACCAGGCATTTTTGGTTTATGAGTCTGTGACGATCCGATTAAAAATCCCCCCCCAGTCAATCAAATTTACCCAAGGACTTGGGAACGAAATGTTCTTAACCTATTCTCAAACTCTAAATGGGTATGATGTCAAAGTTGCTTGATTTTGAACTTTGGCGTTGAATACGAGTTCCAAGTGGGCCATTTTTGGTAAGCAGAACTGGCGATGTGGGATGAACCAAACGCGGAGTTGAGGTGCCAAAGTGCCCGCTCATTAGACACCATAAAAGGTGTTGGTTGATACAGACAGCAGGACGGTGGCCATGGAAGTCGGAATCCGCTAAGGAGTGTGTAACAACTCACCTGCCGAATCAACTAGCCCTGAAAATGGATGGCGCTGGAGCGGGCCACCTATACTCTGCCGTCATATGCTTGTATTTTCCGTGAAAAGTCTTGC
>CAVMJV010000276.1:10000-12500 GCA_963681835.1 Meloidogyne enterolobii
CGATTAAAAATTGCCTCAGGCAAAGTAGACCAAAGTGCAATTGACCAAGTGTCGTAGGGTTCAGGCAATAGGGTTCCCCCAGGCAATCAAATTTCACCAGGCATTTTTGGTTTATGAGTCTGTGACGATCCGATTAAAATGCCTCAGGCAAAGTAGACCAAAGTGCAATTGACCAAGTGTCGTAGGGTTCAGGCAATAGGGTTCCCCCAGGCAATCAAATTTCACCAGGCATTTTTGGTTTATGAGTCTGTGACGATCCGATTAAAAATTGCCTCAGGCAAAGTAGACCAAAGTGCAATTGAAAGTAGACCAAAGTGCATTAAAAAAAGATTACGACACCCCCGATTCCCAGGACGTCTCCGTTCCAAGTACTAAGGAAGCCCAGCGTTGCTTAACTTGCCAGATCGGACGGGATGGCGTGCTTTCAACGCGGTAAATTGCCTCAGGCAAAGTAGACCAAAGTGCAATTGACCAAGTGTCGTAGGGTTCAGGCAATAGGGTTCCCCCAGGCAATCAAATTTCACCAGGCATTTTTGGTTTATGAGTCTGTGACGATCCGATTAAAAATCCCCCCCCCCCCCCCCCAGTCAATCAAATTTACCCAAGGCAATCAAATAATCGACTCAAGTAAAATATATACTCAAGTAAAGGTATGTATATATAAACTACAATTTATAAAAAAGTTAAATAATTGTTTTCTATAGACTCAAGTGTGTTTTCTTAGACTCAAGTTTTTGCCAAAGCATTAAAAAAAGATTACGACACCCCCGATTCCCAGGACGTCTCCGTTCCAAGTACTAAGGAAGCCCAGCGTTGCTTAACTTGCCAGATCGGACGGGATGGCGTGCTTTCAACGCGGTATGGTCGTAATCACTGTGTTTTCAATTTCTCAATATTTAAGAAAAAATTCTCTAAGGCAAAGTGGGCGGGGCTATTTGTTGTTCGCTGTTCGCGGGAATGGTTTAAGGCAAAAAGAAAATGGGCAATTATAAAAATGTGTGGGAGGAAAATTAGGATTAAAAAAATTTTTTTGAAGAATTAAATTTTTTAAAAAAAATAAAGCTTATAATAATAAACTTTAATCTTTTTTTAAATTTAAAGTTTATTATTATAAGCTTTATTTTTTTAAAAAATTTACTGTTATTATTATATTAAGCTTTATTATCAGTTTATTTTAAAGCAGCTTTATTCTAAATCTGATAATAATCATAAGCTTTATAATCCTAATTTTTCTCCAGCTGCAATATTTATTTGGCTCCAGACAATTGTCAGGATTGCCATTGATAACTTTTGTGAAAGTGCCGCTGATAAATTGTAAATAATTTAGATATCTTTTGCAAAGGAAATTAAATATATAATAAGCTGTCATTAATTTTTAATTTCAGATTATTTTCGAGATTTTATTCCAAAATTATCAATATAATCAATATTAATGACAGCTTAATTACCCGCAGACTGGGTAATTCCAGCTCTGCTAACTACCTAAATAAAAGATATCTGGTTGATCCTGCCTGAACTGATGTGTTCATTTCAAAGATTAAGCCATGCATGTATAAGTTTAATCGTTTTAACGAGAAACCGCGAACGGCTCATTACAATGGCCATGATTTACTTGATCTTGATTATCTAAATGGATAACTGTGGAAAAGCTAGAGCTAATACATGCACCAAAGCTTTGTCCTCACGGAAAAGCGCATTTATTAGAACAAAACCACGCGGCTTCGGCTGCTTCTTGTTGACTCAGAATAACTAAGCTGACCGCATGGCCTTGTGCCGGCGGCGTGTCTTTCAAGCGTCCACTTTATCAACTTGACGGGAGCATAATCGACTCCCGTGGTGGTGACGGATAACGGAGGATCAGGGTTCGACTCCGGAGAAGGGGCCTGAGAAATGGAACGTGAGCTGGGTTTAGACCGTCGTGAGACAGGTTAGTTTTACCCTACTAAATACTTGTTGCTATGATGGTAATCCTGCTTAGTACGAGAGGAACCGCAGGTTCAGACATTTGGTTCATGTGCTTGGTCGATAGGCCAATGGCGCGAAGCTACCATCTGAGGCAAAGTAGACCAAAGTGCAATTGAAAGTAGACCAAAGTGCATTAAAAAAAGATTACGACACCCCCGATTCCCAGGACGTCTCCGTTCCAAGTACTAAGGAAGCCCAGCGTTGCTTAACTTGCCAGATCGACGGGATGGCGTGCTTTCAACGCGGTAAATTGCCTCAGGCAAAGTAGACCAAAGTGCAATTGACCAAGTGTCGTAGGGTTCAGGCAATAGGGTTCCCCCAGGCAATCAAATTTCACCAGGCATTTTTGGTTTATGAGTCTGTGACGATCCGATTAAAAATCCCCCCCCAGTCAATCAAATTTACCCAAGGACTTGGGAACGAAATGTTCTTAACCTATTCTCAAACTCTAAATGGGTATGATGTCAAAGTTGCTTGATTTTGAACTTTGGCGTTGAATACGAGTTCCAAGTGGGCCATTTTTGGTAAGCAGAAC
>CAVMJV010000276.1:17500-22500 GCA_963681835.1 Meloidogyne enterolobii
GTATACGACTTGAATACTGGTCAGGGGGTTGTAAACAGTAGAGCAGCTCTTCGCTGCGATCTGCTGAGACTTAGCCCTTGATCGGATGATTTGTCTTTTTTATATACTATAGACATGTTTATCCAAGTGCCGTAGGCCAGAGTGCATTGTCAAAAGTAGACCCAGGCAATCAAATTTCACCAGGCATTTTTGGTTTATGAGTCTGTGACGATCCGATTAAAAATTGCCTCAGGCAAAGTAGACCAAAGTGCAATTGACCAAGTGTCGTAGGGTTCAGGCAATAGGGTTCGCCCAGGCAATCAAATTTCACCAGGCATTTTTGGTTTATGAGTCTGTGACGATCCGATTAAAAATTGCCTCAGGCAAAGTAGACCAAAGTGCAATTGACCAAGTGTCGTAGGGTTCAGGCAATAGGGTTCCCCCAGGCAATCAAATTTCACCAGGCATTTTTGGTTTATGAGTCTGTGACGATCCGATTAAAAATTGCCTCAGGCAAAGTAGACCAAAGTGCAATTGACCAAGTGTCGTAGGGTTCAGGCAATAGGGTTCCCCCAGGCAATCAAATTTCACCAGGCATTTTTGGTTTATGAGTCTGTGACGATCCGATTAAAAATTGCCTCAGGCAAAGTAGACCAAAGTGCAATTGACCAAGTGTCGTAGGGTTCAGGCAATAGGGTTCCCCCAGGCAATCAAATTTCACCAGGCATTTTTGGTTTATGAGTCTGTGACGATCCGATTAAAAATTGCCTCAGGCAAAGTAGACCAAAGTGCAATTGACCAAGTGTCGTAGGGTTCAGGCAATAGGGTTCCCCCAGGCAATCAAATTTCACCAGGCATTTTTGGTTTATGAGTCTGTGACGATCCGATTAAAAATTGCCTCAGGCAAAGTAGACCAAAGTGCAATTGAAAGTAGACCAAAGTGCATTAAAAAAAGATTACGACACCCCCGATTCCCAGGACGTCTCCGTTCCAAGTACTAAGGAAGCCCAGCGTTGCTTAACTTGCCAGATCGGACGGGATGGCGTGCTTTCAACGCGGTAAATTGCCTCAGGCAAAGTAGACCAAAGTGCAATTGACCAAGTGTCGTAGGGTTCAGGCAATAGGGTTCCCCCAGGCAATCAAATTTCACCAGGCATTTTTGGTTTATAAGTCTGTGACGATCCGATTAAAAATTGCCTCAGGCAAAGTAGACCAAAGTGCAATTGACCAAGTGTCGTAGGGTTCAGGCAATAGGGTTCCCCCAGGCAATCAAATTTCACCAGGCATTTTTGGTTTATGAGTCTGTGACGATCCGATTAAAAATTGCCTCAGGCAAAGTAGACCAAAGTGCAATTGACCAAGTGTCGTAGGGTTCAGGCAATAGGGTTCCCCCAGGCAATCAAATTTCACCAGGCATTTTTGGTTTATGAGTCTGTGACGATCCGATTAAAAATTGCCTCAGGCAAAGTAGACCAAAGTGCAATTGAAAGTAGACCAAAGTGCATTAAAAAAAGATTACGACACCCCCGATTCCCAGGACGTCTCCGTTCCAAGTACTAAGGAAGCCCAGCGTTGCTTAACTTGCCAGATCGGACGGGATGGCGTGCTTTCAACGCGGTAAATTGCCTCAGGCAAAGTAGACCAAAGTGCAATTGACCAAGTGTCGTAGGGTTCAGGCAATAGGGTTCCCCCAGGCAATCAAATTTCACCAGGCATTTTTGGTTTATGAGTCTGTGACGATCCGATTAAAAATCCCCCCCCCAGTCAATCAAATTTACCCAAGGCAATCAAATAATCGACTCAAGTAAAATATATACTCAAGTAAAGGTATGTATATATAAACTACAATTTATAAAAAAGTTAAATAATTGTTTTCTATAGACTCAAGTGTGTTTTCTTAGACTCAAGTTTTTGCCAAAGCATTAAAAAAAGATTACGACACCCCCGATTCCCAGGACGTCTCCGTTCCAAGTACTAAGGAAGCCCAGCGTTGCTTAACTTGCCAGATCGGACGGGATGGCGTGCTTTCAACGCGGTATGGTCGTAATCACTGTGTTTTCAATTTCTCAATATTTAAGAAAAAATTCTCTAAGGCAAAGTGGGCGGGGCTATTTGTTGTTCGCTGTTCGCGGGAATGGTTTAAGGCAAAAAGAAAATGGGCAATTATAAAAATGTGTGGGAGGAAAATTAGGATTAAAAAAATTTTTTTGAAGAATTAAATTTTTTAAAAAAAATAAAGCTTATAATAATAAACTTTAATCTTTTTTTAAATTTAAAGTTTATTATTATAAGCTTTATTTTTTTAAAAAATTTACTGTTATTATTATATTAAGCTTTATTATCAGTTTATTTTAAAGCAGCTTTATTCTAAATCTGATAATAATCATAAGCTTTATAATCCTAATTTTTCTCCAGCTGCAATATTTATTTGGCTCCAGACAATTGTCAGGAATTGCCATTGATAACTTTTGTGAAAGTGCCGCTGATAAATTGTAAATAATTTAGATATCTTTTGCAAAGGAAATTAAGCTTTATTATCAGTTTATTTTAAAGCAGCTTTATTCTTTAAAGCAGCTTTATTCGAAAGCGTGGCTTATCGATTTTTTTGAGTTTGTAAAGTTTACAGCAAGAGGTGTCAGAAAAGTTACCACAGGGATAACTGGCTTGTGGCGGCCAAGCGTCCATAGCGACGTCGCTTTTTGATCCTTCGATGTCGGCTCTTCCTATCATTGCGAAGCAGAATTCGCCAAGCGTTGGATTGTTCACCCACCAATAGGGAACGTGAGCTGGGTTTAGACCGTCGTGAGACAGGTTAGTTTTACCCTACTAAATACTTGTTGCTATGATGGTAATCCTGCTTAGTACGAGAGGAACCGCAGGTTCAGACATTTGGTTCATGTGCTTGGTCGATAGGCCAATGGCGCGAAGCTACCATCTGAGGGATTATGACTGAACGCCTCTAAGTCAGAATCCCGCCCAGTCATGATAGCAATATATATCGCTCTCCGGTGTCGGAAGGCAAAATGTATGCCACTTTTTGTGGTAGTACAAGCCCCAGTATCTGGCATTTTCTTTCTACTATAATTGGTAGTTGGTTGCTAAAAGCTTAGCACTCCACGTGCAGGTGTAACGTCGGGGCGCAAAATCACTTGTATACGACTTGAATACTGGTCAGGGGGTTGTAAACAGTAGAGCAGCTCTTCGCTGCGATCTGCTGAGACTTAGCCCTTGATCGGATGATTTGTCTTTTTTATATACTATAGACCTGTTTATCAAAGTGCCGTAGGCCAGAATGCATTGTCAAAAGTAGACCCAGGCAATCAAATTTCACCAGGCATTTTTGGTTTATGAGTCTGTGACGATCCGATTAAAAATTGCCTCAGGCAAAGTAGACCAAAGTGCAATTGACCAAGTGTCGTAGGGTTCAGGCAATAGGGTTCCCCCAGGCAATCAAATTTCACCAGGCATTTTTGGTTTATGAGTCTGTGACGATCCGATTAAAAATTGCCTCAGGCAAAGTAGACCAAAGTGCAATTGAAAGTAGACCAAAGTGCATTAAAAAAAGATTACGACACCCCCGATTCCCAGGACGTCTCCGTTCCAAGTACTAAGGAAGCCCAGCGTTGCTTAACTTGCCAGATCGGACGGGATGGCGTGCTTTCAACGCGGTAAATTGCCTCAGGCAAAGTAGACCAAAGTGCAATTGACCAAGTGTCGTAGGGTTCAGGCAATAGGGTTCCCCCAGGCAATCAAATTTCACCAGGCATTTTTGGTTTATGAGTCTGTGACGATCCGATTAAAAATCCCCCCCCCAGTCAATCAAATTTACCCAAGGCAATCAAATAATCGACTCAAGTAAAATATATACTCAAGTAAAGGTATGTATATATAAACTACAATTTATAAAAAAGTTAAATAATTGTTTTCTATAGACTCAAGTGTGTTTTCTTAGACTCAAGTTTTTGCCAAAGCATTAAAAAAAGATTACGACACCCCCGATTCCCAGGACGTCTCCGTTCCAAGTACTAAGGAAGCCCAGCGTTGCTTAACTTGCCAGATCGGACGGGATGGCGTGCTTTCAACGCGGTATGGTCGTAATCACTGTGTTTTCAATTTCTCAATATTTAAGAAAAAATTCTCTAAGGCAAAGTGGGCGGGGCTATTTGTTGTTCGCTGTTCGCGGGAATGGTTTAAGGCAAAAAGAAAATGGGCAATTATAAAAATGTGTGGGAGGAAAATTAGGATTAAAAAAATTTTTTTGAAGAATTAAATTTTTTAAAAAAAATAAAGCTTATAATAATAAACTTTAATCTTTTTTTAAATTTAAAGTTTATTATTATAAGCTTTATTTTTTTAAAAAATTTACTGTTATTATTATATTAAGCTTTATTATCAGTTTATTTTAAAGCAGCTTTATTCTAAATCTGATAATAATCATAAGCTTTATAATCCTAATTTTTCTCCAGCTGCAATATTTATTTGGCTCCAGACAATTGTCAGGAATTGCCATTGATAACTTTTGTGAAAGTGCCGCTGATAAATTGTAAATAATTTAGATATCTTTTGCAAAGGAAATTAAGCTTTATTATCAGTTTATTTTAAAGCAGCTTTATTCTTTAAAGCAGCTTTATTCGAAAGCGTGGCTTATCGATTTTTTTGAGTTTGTAAAGTTTACAGCAAGAGGTGTCAGAAAAGTTACCACAGGGATAACTGGCTTGTGGCGGCCAAGCGTCCATAGCGACGTCGCTTTTTGATCCTTCGATGTCGGCTCTTCCTATCATTGCGAAGCAGAATTCGCCAAGCGTTGGATTGTTCACCCACCAATAGGGAACGTGAGCTGGGTTTAGACCGTCGTGAGACAGGTTAGTTTTACCCTACTAAATACTTGTTGCTATGATGGTAATCCTGCTTAGTACGAGAGGAACCGCAGGTTCAGACATTTGGTTCATGTGCTTGGTCGATAGGCCAATGGCGCGAAGCTACCATCTGAGGGATTATGACTGAACGCCTCTAAGTCAGAA
>CAVMJV010000276.1:27500-30000 GCA_963681835.1 Meloidogyne enterolobii
TTTACCCTACTAAATACTTGTTGCTATGATGGTAATCCTGCTTAGTACGAGAGGAACCGCAGGTTCAGACATTTGGTTCATGTGCTTGGTCGATAGGCCAATGGCGCGAAGCTACCATCTGAGGGATTATGACTGAACGCCTCTAAGTCAGAATCCCGCCCAGTCATGATAGCAATATATATCGCTCTCCGGTGTCGGAAGGCAAAATGTATGCCACTTTTTGTGGTAGTACAAGCCCCAGTATCTGGCATTTTCTTTCTACTATAATTGGTAGTTGGTTGCTAAAAGCTTAGCACTCCACGTGCAGGTGTAACGTCGGGGCGCAAAATCACTTGTATACGACTTGAATACTGGTCAGGGGGTTGTAAACAGTAGAGCAGCTCTTCGCTGCGATCTGCTGAGACTTAGCCCTTGATCGGATGATTTGTCTTTTTTATATACTATAGACCTGTTTATCAAAGTGCCGTAGGCCAGAATGCATTGTCAAAAGTAGACCCAGGCAATCAAATTTCACCAGGCATTTTTGGTTTATGAGTCTGTGACGATCCGATTAAAAATTGCCTCAGGCAAAGTAGACCAAAGTGCAATTGACCAAGTGTCGTAGGGTTCAGGCAATAGGGTTCCCCCAGGCAATCAAATTTCACCAGGCATTTTTGGTTTATGAGTCTGTGACGATCCGATTAAAAATTGCCTCAGGCAAAGTAGACCAAAGTGCAATTGAAAGTAGACCAAAGTGCATTAAAAAAAGATTACGACACCCCCGATTCCCAGGACGTCTCCGTTCCAAGTACTAAGGAAGCCCAGCGTTGCTTAACTTGCCAGATCGGACGGGATGGCGTGCTTTCAACGCGGTAAATTGCCTCAGGCAAAGTAGACCAAAGTGCAATTGACCAAGTGTCGTAGGGTTCAGGCAATAGGGTTCCCCCAGGCAATCAAATTTCACCAGGCATTTTTGGTTTATGAGTCTGTGACGATCCGATTAAAAATCCCCCCCCCCCCCCCCAGTCAATCAAATTTACCCAAGGCAATCAAATAATCGACTCAAGTAAAATATATACTCAAGTAAAGGTATGTATATATAAACTACAATTTATAAAAAAGTTAAATAATTGTTTTCTATAGACTCAAGTGTGTTTTCTTAGACTCAAGTTTTTGCCAAAGCATTAAAAAAAGATTACGACACCCCCGATTCCCAGGACGTCTCCGTTCCAAGTACTAAGGAAGCCCAGCGTTGCTTAACTTGCCAGATCGGACGGGATGGCGTGCTTTCAACGCGGTATGGTCGTAATCACTGTGTTTTCAATTTCTCAATATTTAAGAAAAAATTCTCTAAGGCAAAGTGGGCGGGGCTATTTGTTGTTCGCTGTTCGCGGGAATGGTTTAAGGCAAAAAGAAAATGGGCAATTATAAAAATGTGTGGGAGGAAAATTAGGATTAAAAAAATTTTTTTGAAGAATTAAATTTTTTAAAAAAAATAAAGCTTATAATAATAAACTTTAATCTTTTTTTAAATTTAAAGTTTATTATTATAAGCTTTATTTTTTTAAAAAATTTACTGTTATTATTATATTAAGCTTTATTATCAGTTTATTTTAAAGCAGCTTTATTCTAAATCTGATAATAATCATAGGCTTTATAATCCTAATTTTTCTCCAGCTGCAATATTTATTTGGCTCCAGACAATTGTCAGGAATTGCCATTGATAACTTTTGTGAAAGTGCCGCTGATAAATTGTAAATAATTTAGATATCTTTTGCAAAGGAAATTAAGCTTTATTATCAGTTTATTTTAAAGCAGCTTTATTCTTTAAAGCAGCTTTATTCGAAAGCGTGGCTTATCGATTTTTTTGAGTTTGTAAAGTTTACAGCAAGAGGTGTCAGAAAAGTTACCACAGGGATAACTGGCTTGTGGCGGCCAAGCTAAAAGCTTAGCACTCCACGTGCAGGTGTAACGTCGGGGCGCAAAATCACTTGTATACGACTTGAATACTGGTCAGGGGGTTGTAAACAGTAGAGCAGCTCTTCGCTGCGATCTGCTGAGACTTAGCCCTTGATCGGATGATTTGTCTTTTTTATATACTATAGACCTGTTTATCAAAGTGCCGTAGGCCAGAATGCATTGTCAAAAGTAGACCCAGGCAATCAAATTTCACCAGGCATTTTTGGTTTATGAGTCTGTGACGATCCGATTAAAAATTGCCTCAGGCAAAGTAGACCAAAGTGCAATTGACCAAGTGTCGTAGGGTTCAGGCAATAGGGTTCCCCCAGGCAATCAAATTTCACCAGGCATTTTTGGTTTATGAGTCTGTGACGATCCGATTAAAAATTGCCTCAGGCAAAGTAGACCAAAGTGCAATTGACCAAGTGTCGTAGGGTTCAGGCAATAGGGTTCCCCCAGGCAATCAAATTTCACCAGGCATTTTTGGTTTATGAGTCTGTGACGATCCGATTAAAAATTGCCTCAGGCAAAGTAGACCAAAGTGCAATTGACCAAGTGTCGT
>CAVMJV010000276.1:35000-40000 GCA_963681835.1 Meloidogyne enterolobii
CGTTTGCGTCACCGCGCAAAGTAATCCTTGCGGATCACCATCTCCCATGCCTGGTGTGGGAATATTAACCCACTTCCCTTTCGGCAACCGAGTAGACAATATACCGTTAAGTATCTCATCTCCCCGCAGTGTCTAGACGGCTTTAGCCGGTGCCTTAGGATCGACTGACCCACATTCAACTACTGTTCACGTGGAACCCTTCTCCACTTCAGTCTTCAAGGATCTCACTTGAATATTTGCTACTACCACCAAGATCTGCACTAGTGGAAGCTCCAGCTGGGTGCACACCCAAAGCCTTCATTGCAACCACTACGACCCTCTTACACGTCATTGCAAGACTTTTCACGGAAAATACAAGCATATGACGGCAGAGTATAGGTGGCCCGCTCCAGCGCCATCCATTTTCAGGGCTAGTTGATTCGGCAGGTGAGTTGTTACACACTCCTTAGCGGATTCCGACTTCCATGGCCACCGTCCTGCTGTCTGTATCAACCAACACCTTTTATGGTGTCTAATGAGCGGGCACTTTGGCACCTCAACTCCGCGTTTGGTTCATCCCACATCGCCAGTTCTGCTTACCAAAAATGGCCCACTTGGAACTCGTATTCAACGCCAAAGTTCAAAATCAAGCAACTTTGACATCATACCCATTTAGAGTTTGAGAATAGGTTAAGAACATTTCGTTCCCAAGTCCTCTAATCATTCGCTTTACCGAGTATAACTACTAATGAGCTCCAGCTATCCTGGGGGAAACTTCAGAGGGAACCAGCTACTAGATGGTTCGATTAGTCTTTCGCCCCTATACCCAAGTCAGACGATCGATTTGCACGTCAGAACCGCTTCGGACTTCCACCAGAGTTTCCTCTGGCTTCGTCCTGCTCAGGAATAGTTCACCATCTTTCGGGTCTCACCGCGTACGCTCTTCCTCCACCCTACTGTAAACAGTTAGAATGGGGCCATGCTGCCCTTTTTTACAAGATCGCACGTCAGACTCTAAAGAGCCATTTACTTTCATTTCGCTTTTAGGTTTTTAACACCCAAAAACTTGCGCACACGATAAACTCCTTGGTCCGTGTTTCAAGACGGGTCGGATAGATGACCGGCTTTTACATGGGGAGCGAGTACGAGAGCATTAACTGGACCGATCTAAATGAAAAGCACGTGTCGCATGCGACCGTAACTTACAATCAGATCGAACCAATAAATGCCCGTAAACCATACTCAAATGTCCAAGACAAAAGATGCTAACGCTGTTTGGGTACCAGCAAGCTGGCCTCAAAACGGCGGTTACAAATCTGCCTCAAACATCCCCAAGCACCAAACAAGCAAATGCATCACAGAAAATTATGATGCTTCTTTCTGTCCCAATCTGGAGCTCAGAGATCACAACATAAAAATAATGTAAATGAATACTTGAAAGATACGCCGACTCTATCCGTTTCCACCTCTCCGGTTTCACGTCCTCTTTAACTCTCTCTTCAAAGTGCTTTGCAACTTTCCTTCACAGTACTTGTTTGCTATCGGTCTCGTGGCAATATTGAGTCTTAGATGAAGTTTACCACCGACTTTGGGCTGCGATCCCAAACAACCCGACTCTAAAGCACGTAAATATCGATCAATTATCTCAATGTACAGGACTTGCACCTTCTGTGGAACCCCTGTCAAGGGGACTTATTTGAGACAAAAGATTAAAAATTACGGCTTATACGCTACACCTCATAATGCCTTAGGCAAAATGATTTAGCGATGGACATTTCCCTATTCACTCGCCGTTACTAGGGGAATCCTGTTTAGTTTCTTTTCCTCCGCTTACTGATATGCTTAAGTTCAGCGGGTGCTCTCGACTGAGTTCAGGTCAAAAAATCAATATTGTTGATGATACATGCGAACAATTAAACATATCTAACAATCAATTTAAAACATAAAGAAGCCACAAAAGCAATTATACAATAAAGCTTTCGCTTTGAAAGATAATGACCCTGAACCAGACATAGCAAAGGGTTTGACCCCTATGCGGCAATATGCGTTCAAAACTTTTATGCTCAAGGCTGCTGCAGTTCGCAAAACTTATCGCAGTTTGCTGCGTTCTTCATCGATCCACGAGCCTAGTGATCCACCGGAAAGGCTAGGAATTTTGTTTTTTTTTAAATATAAAAAAAGAGTGCTGGCGTCCTCACTTAAGAGGCTCATTAAGTCTTAAACTCATTATAGTCCTAACATGTCACCACATATACAGCCACGGACGTTCACAACTGTATCAGCAACACCTAGACACCAGCGACAGCCGTTACACAACAATTATTTCATTGCGATTCAAAATTGAACATCACATAAAGTAATGATCCAGCAGCAGGTTCACCTACAGCTACCTTGTTACGACTTTTGCCCGGTTCAAGCCACTGCGATTAAATTGGTTTCCATCAAAATAATTTAGATAAATTAAATCAACGGTCCCCAAATTTCTCGAAATGGCTCAGTCCCGGGCAGCGACGGGCGGTGTGTACAAAGGGCAGGGACGTAATCAACGCGAGCTGATGACTCGCACTTACTTGGAATTCCTCGTTCACGGAAAATAATTGCAATTTCCGATCCCAATCACGGCAAATTTTCAATGGTTTACCCGCCCCTTTCAGGGTAGGACAAGCACGTTGATTTTGCCAGTGTAGCGCGCGTGCAGCCCCGGACATCTAAGGGCATCACAGACCTGTTATTGCTCAATTTCTTTCGGCTGAACGCCGCAAATCCCTCTAAGAAGCTGTATACACAAAGAGTATGTACCAACTATTTAGTAGGTTAGAGTCTCGCTCGTTATCGGAATAAACCAGACAAATCACTCCACGAACTAAGAACGGCCATGCACCACCATCCACTGAATCATGAAAAAGCTATCAATCTGTCAATCCTCACAGTGTCCGGGCCGGGTGAGTTTCCCCGTGTTGAGTCAAATTAAGCCGCAGGCTCCACTCCTGGTGGTGCCCTTCCGTCAATTCCTTTAAGTTTCAGCTTTGCAACCATACTTCCCCCGGAACCGGAAGACTTTCGTTTCCGGGAAGCTCCCCACCAAGGCAATATAATTTCCATCAGCGGATCGCTAGTTGGCATCGTTTACGGTCAGAACTAGGGCGGTATCTGATCGCCTTCGAACCTCTGACTTTCGTTCTTGATTAATGAAGACATTCTTGGCAAATGCTTTCGCTGTAGTTTGTCCGGCCAAGAATTTCACCTCTCACGCCAAGAATTTCACCTCTCACGGGGCCATACAAATGCCCCCGTTTGTCTCTGTTAACCATTATCTCAGTCCGTAAAACCAATAAAACTGAACCGAAATCGTTTTCTATTATTCCATGCACAATCATTCAAGCGAAAACGCCTGTTTGAAGCACTCTGATTTGTTCAAAGTAAACTTGCAATGACTGTTAAAAATCCTGTTAAGGACTCAAAACCGAACATTACGATAAATCGATAACACCCAGAAACACCCGAAGGGTTCCAAGGTACCGATACGAATCCAACTACGAGCTTTTTAACCGCAGCAATAATTCTATGTATTAGCAGAGCTGGAATTACCGCGGCTGCTGGCACCAGACTTGCCCTCTGCTTGATACTCGTTAAAGGGTTTAAATTGTACCCATTCCGATGACCGGCCTCAAAGAGAACAGTCTCGTTATTTCTCGTCACTACCTCCTCGAGCCGAGAGTGGGTAATTTGCGCGCCTGCTGCCATCCTTAGACGTAGTGGCCATTTCTCAGGCCCCTTCTCCGGAGTCGAACCCTGATCCTCCGTTATCCGTCACCACCACGGGAGTCGATTATGCTCCCGTCAAGTTGATAAAGTGGACGCTTGAAAGACACGCCGCCGGCACAAGGCCATGCGGTCAGCTTAGTTATTCTGAGTCAACAAGAAGCAGCCGAAGCCGCGTGGTTTTGTTCTAATAAATGCGCTTTTCCGAGAGGACAAAGCTCTGGTGCATGTATTAGCTCTAGCTTTTCCACAGTTATCCATTTAGATAATCAAGATCAAGTAAATCATGGCCATTGTAATGAGCCGTTCGCGGTTTCTCGTTAAAACGATTAAACTTATACATGCATGGCTTAATCTTTGAAATGAACACATCAGTTCAGGCAGGATCAACCAGATATCTTTTATTTAGGTAGTTAGCAGAGCTGGAATTACCCAGTCTGCGGGTAATTAAGCTGTCATTAATATTGATTATATTGATAATTTTAGAATAAAATCTCGAAAATAATCTGAAATTAAAAAATTAATGACAGCTTATTATATATTTAATTTCCTTTGCAAAAGATATCTAAATTATTTACAATTTATCAGCGGCACTTTCACAAAAGTTATCAATGGCAATTCCTGACAATTGTCTGGAGCCAAATAAATATTGCAGCTGGAGAAAAATTAGGATTATAAAGCTTATGATTATTATCAGATTTAGAATAAAGCTGCTTTAAAATATCTGATAATAAAGCTTAAAATAATAATAACATTAAATTTTTTAAAAAAATAAAGCTTATAATAATAAACTTTAAATTTAAAAAAAGATTAAAGTTTATTATTATAAGCTTTATTTTTTTTGAAAAATTTAATTCTTCAAAAAAATTTTTTTAATCCTAATTTTTCTCCCACACATTTTTATAATTGCCCGTTTTCTCTTTGCCTTAAACCATTCCCGCGAACAGCGAACAACAAATAGCCCCGCCCACTTTGCCTTAGAGAATTTTTTCTTAAATATTGAGAAATTGAAAACACAGTGATTACGACCATACCGCGTTGAAAGCACGCCATCCCGTCCGATCTGGCAAGTTAAGCAACGCTGGGCTTCCTTAGTACTTGGAACGGAGACGTCCTGGGAATCGGGGGTGTCGTAATCTTTTTTTAATGCTTTGGCAAAAATTTGAGTCTAAGAATACACACTTGAGTCTATAGAAAAAATTATTTAAGTTTTTTATAAATTGTAGTTTATCATGTACATACCTTTTACTTGAGTATAA
>CAVMJV010000276.1:42500-45000 GCA_963681835.1 Meloidogyne enterolobii
ACAAAAGATGCTAACGCTGTTTGGGTACCAGCAAGCTGGCCTCAAAACGGCGGTTACAAATCTGCCTCAAACATCCCCAAGCACCAAACAAGCAAATGCATCACAGAAAATTATGATGCTTCTTTCTGTCCCAATCTGGAGCTCAGAGATCACAACATAAAAATAATGTAAATGAATACTTGAAAGATACGCCGACTCTATCCGTTTCCACCTCTCCGGTTTCACGTCCTCTTTAACTCTCTCTTCAAAGTGCTTTGCAACTTTCCTTCACAGTACTTGTTTGCTATCGGTCTCGTGGCAATATTGAGTCTTAGATGAAGTTTACCACCGACTTTGGGCTGCGATCCCAAACAACCCGACTCTAAAGCACGTAAATATCGATCAATTATCTCAATGTACAGGACTTGCACCTTCTGTGGAACCCCTGTCAAGGGGACTTATTTGAGACAAAAGATTAAAAATTACGGCTTATACGCTACACCTCATAATGCCTTAGGCAAAATGATTTAGCGATGGACATTTCCCTATTCACTCGCCGTTACTAGGGGAATCCTGTTTAGTTTCTTTTCCTCCGCTTACTGATATGCTTAAGTTCAGCGGGTGCTCTCGACTGAGTTCAGGTCAAAAAATCAATATTGTTGATGATACATGCGAACAATTAAACATATCTAACAATCAATTTAAAACATAAAGAAGCCACAAAAGCAATTATACAATAAAGCTTTCGCTTTGAAAGATAATGACCCTGAACCAGACATAGCAAAGGGTTTGACCCCTATGCGGCAATATGCGTTCAAAACTTTTATGCTCAAGGCTGCTGCAGTTCGCAAAACTTATCGCAGTTTGCTGCGTTCTTCATCGATCCACGAGCCTAGTGATCCACCGGAAAGGCTAGGAATTTTGTTTTTTTTTAAATATAAAAAAAGAGTGCTGGCGTCCTCACTTAAGAGGCTCATTAAGTCTTAAACTCATTATAGTCCTAACATGTCACCACATATACAGCCACGGACGTTCACAACTGTATCAGCAACACCTAGACACCAGCGACAGCCGTTACACAACAATTATTTCATTGCGATTCAAAATTGAACATCACATAAAGTAATGATCCAGCAGCAGGTTCACCTACAGCTACCTTGTTACGACTTTTGCCCGGTTCAAGCCACTGCGATTAAATTGGTTTCCATCAAAATAATTTAGATAAATTAAATCAACGGTCCCCAAATTTCTCGAAATGGCTCAGTCCCGGGCAGCGACGGGCGGTGTGTACAAAGGGCAGGGACGTAATCAACGCGAGCTGATGACTCGCACTTACTTGGAATTCCTCGTTCACGGAAAATAATTGCAATTTCCGATCCCAATCACGGCAAATTTTCAATGGTTTACCCGCCCCTTTCAGGGTAGGACAAGCACGTTGATTTTGCCAGTGTAGCGCGCGTGCAGCCCCGGACATCTAAGGGCATCACAGACCTGTTATTGCTCAATTTCTTTCGGCTGAACGCCGCAAATCCCTCTAAGAAGCTGTATACACAAAGAGTATGTACCAACTATTTAGTAGGTTAGAGTCTCGCTCGTTATCGGAATAAACCAGACAAATCACTCCACGAACTAAGAACGGCCATGCACCACCATCCACTGAATCATGAAAAAGCTATCAATCTGTCAATCCTCACAGTGTCCGGGCCGGGTGAGTTTCCCCGTGTTGAGTCAAATTAAGCCGCAGGCTCCACTCCTGGTGGTGCCCTTCCGTCAATTCCTTTAAGTTTCAGCTTTGCAACCATACTTCCCCCGGAACCGGAAGACTTTCGTTTCCGGGAAGCTCCCCACCAAGGCAATATAATTTCCATCAGCGGATCGCTAGTTGGCATCGTTTACGGTCAGAACTAGGGCGGTATCTGATCGCCTTCGAACCTCTGACTTTCGTTCTTGATTAATGAAGACATTCTTGGCAAATGCTTTCGCTGTAGTTTGTCTGGCCACGGTCCAAGAATTTCACCTCTCACGGGGCCATACAAATGCCCCCGTTTGTCTCTGTTAACCATTATCTCAGTCCGTAAAACCAATAAAACTGAACCGAAATCGTTTTCTATTATTCCATGCACGATCATTCAAGCGAAAACGCCTGTTTGAAGCACTCTGATTTGTTCAAAGTAAACTTGCAATGACTGTTAAAAATCCTGTTAAGGACTCAAAACCGAACATTACGATAAATCGATAACACCCAGAAACACCCGAAGGGTTCCAAGGTACCGATACGAATCCAACTACGAGCTTTTTAACCGCAGCAATAATTCTATGTATTAGCAGAGCTGGAATTACCGCGGCTGCTGGCACCAGACTTGCCCTCTGCTTGATACTCGTTAAAGGGTTTAAATTGTACCCATTCCGATGACCGGCCTCAAAGAGAACAGTCTCGTTATTTCTCGTCACTACCTCCTCGAGCCGAGAGTGGGTAATTTGCGCGCCTGCTGCCATCCTTAGACGTAGTGGCCATTTCTCA
>CAVMJV010000276.1:50000-57500 GCA_963681835.1 Meloidogyne enterolobii
AGACAAATCACTCCACGAACTAAGAACGGCCATGCACCACCATCCACTGAATCATGAAAAAGCTATCAATCTGTCAATCCTCACAGTGTCCGGGCCGGGTGAGTTTCCCCGTGTTGAGTCAAATTAAGCCGCAGGCTCCACTCCTGGTGGTGCCCTTCCGTCAATTCCTTTAAGTTTCAGCTTTGCAACCATACTTCCCCCGGAACCGGAAGACTTTCGTTTCCGGGAAGCTCCCCACCAAGGCAATATAATTTCCATCAGCGGATCGCTAGTTGGCATCGTTTACGGTCAGAACTAGGGCGGTATCTGATCGCCTTCGAACCTCTGACTTTCGTTCTTGATTAATGAAGACATTCTTGGCAAATGCTTTCGCTGTAGTTTGTCCGGCCACGGTCCAAGAATTTCACCTCTCACGGGGCCATACAAATGCCCCCGTTTGTCTCTGTTAACCATTATCTCAGTCCGTAAAACCAATAAAACTGAACCGAAATCGTTTTCTATTATTCCATGCACGATCATTCAAGCGAAAACGCCTGTTTGAAGCACTCTGATTTGTTCAAAGTAAACTTGCAATGACTGTTAAAAATCCTGTTAAGGACTCAAAACCGAACATTACGATAAATCGATAACACCCAGAAACACCCGAAGGGTTCCAAGGTACCGATACGAATCCAACTACGAGCTTTTTAACCGCAGCAATAATTCTATGTATTAGCAGAGCTGGAATTACCGCGGCTGCTGGCACCAGACTTGCCCTCTGCTTGATACTCGTTAAAGGGTTTAAATTGTACCCATTCCGATGACCGGCCTCAAAGAGAACAGTCTCGTTATTTCTCGTCACTACCTCCTCGAGCCGAGAGTGGGTAATTTGCGCGCCTGCTGCCATCCTTAGACGTAGTGGCCATTTCTCAGGCCCCTTCTCCGGAGTCGAACCCTGATCCTCCGTTATCCGTCACCACCACGGGAGTCGATTATGCTCCCGTCAAGTTGATAAAGTGGACGCTTGAAAGACACGCCGCCGGCACAAGGCCATGCGGTCAGCTTAGTTATTCTGAGTCAACAAGAAGCAGCCGAAGCCGCGTGGTTTTGTTCTAATAAATGCGCTTTTCCGAGAGGACAAAGCTCTGGTGCATGTATTAGCTCTAGCTTTTCCACAGTTATCCATTTAGATAATCAAGATCAAGTAAATCATGGCCATTGTAATGAGCCGTTCGCGGTTTCTCGTTAAAACGATTAAACTTATACATGCATGGCTTAATCTTTGAAATGAACACATCAGTTCAGGCAGGATCAACCAGATATCTTTTATTTAGGTAGTTAGCAGAGCTGGAATTACCCAGTCTGCGGGTAATTAAGCTGTCATTAATATTGATTATATTGATAATTTTAGAATAAAATCTCGAAAATAATCTGAAATTAAAAAATTAATGACAGCTTATTATATATTTAATTTCCTTTGCAAAAGATATCTAAATTATTTACAATTTATCAGCGGCACTTTCACAAAAGTTATCAATGGCAATTCCTGACAATTGTCTGGAGCCAAATAAATATTGCAGCTGGAGAAAAATTAGGATTATAAAGCTTATGATTATTATCAGATTTAGAATAAAGCTGCTTTAAAATATCTGATAATAAAGCTTAAAATAATAATAACATTAAATTTTTTAAAAAAATAAAGCTTATAATAATAAACTTTAAATTTAAAAAAAGATTAAAGTTTATTATTATAAGCTTTATTTTTTTTGAAAAATTTAATTCTTCAAAAAAATTTTTTTAATCCTAATTTTTCTCCCACACATTTTTATAATTGCCCGTTTTCTCTTTGCCTTAAACCATTCCCGCGAACAGCGAACAACAAATAGCCCCGCCCACTTTGCCTTAGAGAATTTTTTCTTAAATATTGAGAAATTGAAAACACAGTGATTACGACCATACCGCGTTGAAAGCACGCCATCCCGTCCGATCTGGCAAGTTAAGCAACGCTGGGCTTCCTTAGTACTTGGAACGGAGACGTCCTGGGAATCGGGGGTGTCGTAATCTTTTTTTAATGCTTTGGCAAAAATTTGAGTCTAAGAATACACACTTGAGTCTATAGAAAAAATTATTTAAGTTTTTTATAAATTGTAGTTTATCATGTACATACCTTTTACTTGAGTATAATTGAGTAGATAATGATTGCCTGGGGGAACCCTATATTATATACATACCTTTTACTTGAGTATAATTGAGTAAATGATTTTATACTTGAGTAAATGATTTTTACTTGAGTATACTTGAGTAGATAATTATTGCCTGGGGGAACCCTATTACCCTACGACACTTGGTCAATTGCACTTTGGTCTACTTTGCCTGAGGCAATTTTTAATCGGATCGTCACAGACTCATAAACCAAAAATGCCTGGTGAAATTTGATTGCCTGGGGGAACCCTATTACCCTACGACACCCTACGACACTTGGTCAATTGCACTTTGGTCTACTTTGCCTGAGGCAATTTTTAATCGGATCGTCACAGACTCATAAACCAAAAATGCCTGGTGAAATTTGATTGCCTGGGTCTACTTTTGACAATGCACTCTGGCCTACGGCACTTGGATAAACATGTCTATAGTATATAAAAAAGACAAATCATCCGATCAAGGGCTAAGTCTCAGCAGATCGCAGCGAAGAGCTGCTCTACTGTTTACAACCCCCTGACCAGTATTCAAGTCGTATACAAGTGATTTTGCGCCCCGACGTTACACCTGCACGTGGAGTGCTAAGCTTTTAGCAAACAACTACCAATTATAGTAGAAAGAAAATGCCAGATACTGGGGCTTGTACTACCACAAAAAGTGGCATACATTTTGCCTTCCGACACCGGAGAGCGATATATATTGCTATCATGACTGGGCGGGATTCTGACTTAGAGGCGTTCAGTCATAATCCCTCAGATGGTAGCTTCGCGCCATTGGCCTATCGACCAAGCACATGAACCAAATGTCTGAACCTGCGGTTCCTCTCGTACTAAGCAGGATTACCATCATAGCAACAAGTATTTAGTAGGGTAAAACTAACCTGTCTCACGACGGTCTAAACCCAGCTCACGTTCCCTATTGGTGGGTGAACAATCCAACGCTTGGATTGTCTCCCCGCAGTGTCTAGACGGCTTTAGCCGGTGCCTTAGGATCGACTGACCCACATTCAACTACTGTTCACGTGGAACCCTTCTCCACTTCAGTCTTCAAGGATCTCACTTGAATATTTGCTACTACCACCAAGATCTGCACTAGTGGAAGCTCCAGCTGGGTGCACACCCAAAGCCTTCATTGCAACCACTACGACCCTCTTACACGTCATTGCAAGACTTTTCACGGAAAATACAAGCATATGACGGCAGAGTATAGGTGGCCCGCTCCAGCGCCATCCATTTTCAGGGCTAGTTGATTCGGCAGGTGAGTTGTTACACACTCCTTAGCGGATTCCGACTTCCATGGCCACCGTCCTGCTGTCTGTATCAACCAACACCTTTTATGGTGTCTAATGAGCGGGCACTTTGGCACCTCAACTCCGCGTTTGGTTCATCCCACATCGCCAGTTCTGCTTACCAAAAATGGCCCACTTGGAACTCGTATTCAACGCCAAAGTTCAAAATCAAGCAACTTTGACATCATACCCATTTAGAGTTTGAGAATAGGTTAAGAACATTTCGTTCCCAAGTCCTCTAATCATTCGCTTTACCGAGTATAACTACTAATGAGCTCCAGCTATCCTGGGGGAAACTTCAGAGGGAACCAGCTACTAGATGGTTCGATTAGTCTTTCGCCCCTATACCCAAGTCAGACGATCGATTTGCACGTCAGAACCGCTTCGGACTTCCACCAGAGTTTCCTCTGGCTTCGTCCTGCTCAGGAATAGTTCACCATCTTTCGGGTCTCACCGCGTACGCTCTTCCTCCACCCTACTGTAAACAGTTAGAATGGGGCCATGCTGCCCTTTTTTACAAGATCGCACGTCAGACTCTAAAGAGCCATTTACTTTCATTTCGCTTTTAGGTTTTTAACACCCAAAAACTTGCGCACACGATAAACTCCTTGGTCCGTGTTTCAAGACGGGTCGGATAGATGACCGGCTTTTACATGGGGAGCGAGTACGAGAGCATTAACTGGACCGATCTAAATGAAAAGCACGTGTCGCATGCGACCGTAACTTACAATCAGATCGAACCAATAAATGCCCGTAAACCATACTCAAATGTCCAAGACAAAAGATGCTAACGCTGTTTGGGTACCAGCAAGCTGGCCTCAAAACGGCGGTTACAAATCTGCCTCAAACATCCCCAAGCACCAAACAAGCAAATGCATCACAGAAAATTATGATGCTTCTTTCTGTCCCAATCTGGAGCTCAGAGATCACAACATAAAAATAATGTAAATGAATACTTGAAAGATACGCCGACTCTATCCGTTTCCACCTCTCCGGTTTCACGTCCTCTTTAACTCTCTCTTCAAAGTGCTTTGCAACTTTCCTTCACAGTACTTGTTTGCTATCGGTCTCGTGGCAATATTGAGTCTTAGATGAAGTTTACCACCGACTTTGGGCTGCGATCCCAAACAACCCGACTCTAAAGCACGTAAATATCGATCAATTATCTCAATGTACAGGACTTGCACCTTCTGTGGAACCCCTGTCAAGGGGACTTATTTGAGACAAAAGATTAAAAATTACGGCTTATACGCTACACCTCATAATGCCTTAGGCAAAATGATTTAGCGATGGACATTTCCCTATTCACTCGCCGTTACTAGGGGAATCCTGTTTAGTTTCTTTTCCTCCGCTTACTGATATGCTTAAGTTCAGCGGGTGCTCTCGACTGAGTTCAGGTCAAAAAATCAATATTGTTGATGATACATGCGAACAATTAAACATATCTAACAATCAATTTAAAACATAAAGAAGCCACAAAAGCAATTATACAATAAAGCTTTCGCTTTGAAAGATAATGACCCTGAACCAGACATAGCAAAGGGTTTGACCCCTATGCGGCAATATGCGTTCAAAACTTTTATGCTCAAGGCTGCTGCAGTTCGCAAAACTTATCGCAGTTTGCTGCGTTCTTCATCGATCCACGAGCCTAGTGATCCACCGGAAAGGCTAGGAATTTTGTTTTTTTTTAAATATAAAAAAAGAGTGCTGGCGTCCTCACTTAAGAGGCTCATTAAGTCTTAAACTCATTATAGTCCTAACATGTCACCACATATACAGCCACGGACGTTCACAACTGTATCAGCAACACCTAGACACCAGCGACAGCCGTTACACAACAATTATTTCATTGCGATTCAAAATTGAACATCACATAAAGTAATGATCCAGCAGCAGGTTCACCTACAGCTACCTTGTTACGACTTTTGCCCGGTTCAAGCCACTGCGATTAAATTGGTTTCCATCAAAATAATTTAGATAAATTAAATCAACGGTCCCCAAATTTCTCGAAATGGCTCAGTCCCGGGCAGCGACGGGCGGTGTGTACAAAGGGCAGGGACGTAATCAACGCGAGCTGATGACTCGCACTTACTTGGAATTCCTCGTTCACGGAAAATAATTGCAATTTCCGATCCCAATCACGGCAAATTTTCAATGGTTTACCCGCCCCTTTCAGGGTAGGACAAGCACGTTGATTTTGCCAGTGTAGCGCGCGTGCAGCCCCGGACATCTAAGGGCATCACAGACCTGTTATTGCTCAATTTCTTTCGGCTGAACGCCGCAAATCCCTCTAAGAAGCTGTATACACAAAGAGTATGTACCAACTATTTAGTAGGTTAGAGTCTCGCTCGTTATCGGAATAAACCAGACAAATCACTCCACGAACTAAGAACGGCCATGCACCACCATCCACTGAATCATGAAAAAGCTATCAATCTGTCAATCCTCACAGTGTCCGGGCCGGGTGAGTTTCCCCGTGTTGAGTCAAATTAAGCCGCAGGCTCCACTCCTGGTGGTGCCCTTCCGTCAATTCCTTTAAGTTTCAGCTTTGCAACCATACTTCCCCCGGAACCGGAAGACTTTCGTTTCCGGGAAGCTCCCCACCAAGGCAATATAATTTCCATCAGCGGATCGCTAGTTGGCATCGTTTACGGTCAGAACTAGGGCGGTATCTGATCGCCTTCGAACCTCTGACTTTCGTTCTTGATTAATGAAGACATTCTTGGCAAATGCTTTCGCTGTAGTTTGTCCGGCCAAGAATTTCACCTCTCACGCCAAGAATTTCACCTCTCACGGGGCCATACAAATGCCCCCGTTTGTCTCTGTTAACCATTATCTCAGTCCGTAAAACCAATAAAACTGAACCGAAATCGTTTTCTATTATTCCATGCACAATCATTCAAGCGAAAACGCCTGTTTGAAGCACTCTGATTTGTTCAAAGTAAACTTGCAATGACTGTTAAAAATCCTGTTAAGGACTCAAAACCGAACATTACGATAAATCGATAACACCCAGAAACACCCGAAGGGTTCCAAGGTACCGATACGAATCCAACTACGAGCTTTTTAACCGCAGCAATAATTCTATGTATTAGCAGAGCTGGAATTACCGCGGCTGCTGGCACCAGACTTGCCCTCTGCTTGATACTCGTTAAAGGGTTTAAATTGTACCCATTCCGATGACCGGCCTCAAAGAGAACAGTCTCGTTATTTCTCGTCACTACCTCCTCGAGCCGAGAGTGGGTAATTTGCGCGCCTGCTGCCATCCTTAGACGTAGTGGCCATTTCTCAGGCCCCTTCTCCGGAGTCGAACCCTGATCCTCCGTTATCCGTCACCACCACGGGAGTCGATTATGCTCCCGTCAAGTTGATAAAGTGGACGCTTGAAAGACACGCCGCCGGCACAAGGCCATGCGGTCAGCTTAGTTATTCTGAGTCAACAAGAAGCAGCCGAAGCCGCGTGGTTTTGTTCTAATAAATGCGCTTTTCCGAGAGGACAAAGCTCTGGTGCATGTATTAGCTCTAGCTTTTCCACAGTTATCCATTTAGATAATCAAGATCAAGTAAATCATGGCCATTGTAATGAGCAGTTCGCGGTTTCTCGTTAAAACGATTAAACTTATACATGCATGGCTTAATCTTTGAAATGAACACATCAGTTCAGGCAGGATCAACCAGATATCTTTTATTTAGGTAGTTAGCAGAGCTGGAATTACCCAGTCTGCGGGTAATTAAGCTGTCATTAATATTGATTATATTGATAATTTTAGAATAAAATCTCGAAAATAATCTGAAATTAAAAAATTAATGACAGCTTATTATATATTTAATTTCCTTTGCAAAAGATATCTAAATTATTTACAATTTATCAGCGGCACTTTCACAAAAGTTATCAATGGCAATTCCTGACAATTGTCTGGAGCCAAATAAATATTGCAGCTGGAGAAAAATTAGGATTATAAAGCTTATGATTATTATCAGATTTAGAATAAAGCTGCTTTAAAATATCTGATAATAAAGCTTAAAATAATAAT
>CAVMJV010000276.1:60000-62500 GCA_963681835.1 Meloidogyne enterolobii
GGTCCGTGTTTCAAGACGGGTCGGATAGATGACCGGCTTTTACATGGGGAGCGAGTACGAGAGCATTAACTGGACCGATCTAAATGAAAAGCACGTGTCGCATGCGACCGTAACTTACAATCAGATCGAACCAATAAATGCCCGTAAACCATACTCAAATGTCCAAGACAAAAGATGCTAACGCTGTTTGGGTACCAGCAAGCTGGCCTCAAAACGGCGGTTACAAATCTGCCTCAAACATCCCCAAGCACCAAACAAGCAAATGCATCACAGAAAATTATGATGCTTCTTTCTGTCCCAATCTGGAGCTCAGAGATCACAACATAAAAATAATGTAAATGAATACTTGAAAGATACGCCGACTCTATCCGTTTCCACCTCTCCGGTTTCACGTCCTCTTTAACTCTCTCTTCAAAGTGCTTTGCAACTTTCCTTCACAGTACTTGTTTGCTATCGGTCTCGTGGCAATATTGAGTCTTAGATGAAGTTTACCACCGACTTTGGGCTGCGATCCCAAACAACCCGACTCTAAAGCACGTAAATATCGATCAATTATCTCAATGTACAGGACTTGCACCTTCTGTGGAACCCCTGTCAAGGGGACTTATTTGAGACAAAAGATTAAAAATTACGGCTTATACGCTACACCTCATAATGCCTTAGGCAAAATGATTTAGCGATGGACATTTCCCTATTCACTCGCCGTTACTAGGGGAATCCTGTTTAGTTTCTTTTCCTCCGCTTACTGATATGCTTAAGTTCAGCGGGTGCTCTCGACTGAGTTCAGGTCAAAAAATCAATATTGTTGATGATACATGCGAACAATTAAACATATCTAACAATCAATTTAAAACATAAAGAAGCCACAAAAGCAATTATACAATAAAGCTTTCGCTTTGAAAGATAATGACCCTGAACCAGACATAGCAAAGGGTTTGACCCCTATGCGGCAATATGCGTTCAAAACTTTTATGCTCAAGGCTGCTGCAGTTCGCAAAACTTATCGCAGTTTGCTGCGTTCTTCATCGATCCACGAGCCTAGTGATCCACCGGAAAGGCTAGGAATTTTGTTTTTTTTTAAATATAAAAAAAGAGTGCTGGCGTCCTCACTTAAGAGGCTCATTAAGTCTTAAACTCATTATAGTCCTAACATGTCACCACATATACAGCCACGGACGTTCACAACTGTATCAGCAACACCTAGACACCAGCGACAGCCGTTACACAACAATTATTTCATTGCGATTCAAAATTGAACATCACATAAAGTAATGATCCAGCAGCAGGTTCACCTACAGCTACCTTGTTACGACTTTTGCCCGGTTCAAGCCACTGCGATTAAATTGGTTTCCATCAAAATAATTTAGATAAATTAAATCAACGGTCCCCAAATTTCTCGAAATGGCTCAGTCCCGGGCAGCGACGGGCGGTGTGTACAAAGGGCAGGGACGTAATCAACGCGAGCTGATGACTCGCACTTACTTGGAATTCCTCGTTCACGGAAAATAATTGCAATTTCCGATCCCAATCACGGCAAATTTTCAATGGTTTACCCGCCCCTTTCAGGGTAGGACAAGCACGTTGATTTTGCCAGTGTAGCGCGCGTGCAGCCCCGGACATCTAAGGGCATCACAGACCTGTTATTGCTCAATTTCTTTCGGCTGAACGCCGCAAATCCCTCTAAGAAGCTGTATACACAAAGAGTATGTACCAACTATTTAGTAGGTTAGAGTCTCGCTCGTTATCGGAATAAACCAGACAAATCACTCCACGAACTAAGAACGGCCATGCACCACCATCCACTGAATCATGAAAAAGCTATCAATCTGTCAATCCTCACAGTGTCCGGGCCGGGTGAGTTTCCCCGTGTTGAGTCAAATTAAGCCGCAGGCTCCACTCCTGGTGGTGCCCTTCCGTCAATTCCTTTAAGTTTCAGCTTTGCAACCATACTTCCCCCGGAACCGGAAGACTTTCGTTTCCGGGAAGCTCCCCACCAAGGCAATATAATTTCCATCAGCGGATCGCTAGTTGGCATCGTTTACGGTCAGAACTAGGGCGGTATCTGATCGCCTTCGAACCTCTGACTTTCGTTCTTGATTAATGAAGACATTCTTGGCAAATGCTTTCGCTGTAGTTTGTCCGGCCACGGTCCAAGAATTTCACCTCTCACGGGGCCATACAAATGCCCCCGTTTGTCTCTGTTAACCATTATCTCAGTCCGTAAAACCAATAAAACTGAACCGAAATCGTTTTCTATTATTCCATGCACGATCATTCAAGCGAAAACGCCTGTTTGAAGCACTCTGATTTGTTCAAAGTAAACTTGCAATGACTGTTAAAAATCCTGTTAAGGACTCAAAACCGAACATTACGATAAATCGATAACACCCAGAAACACCCGAAGGGTTCCAAGGTACCGATACGAATCCAACTACGAGCTTTTTAACCGCAGCAATAATTCTATGTATTAGCAGAGCTGGAATTACCGCGGCTGCTGGCA
>CAVMJV010000276.1:70000-72500 GCA_963681835.1 Meloidogyne enterolobii
TAAGAACATTTCGTTCCCAAGTCCTCTAATCATTCGCTTTACCGAGTATAACTACTAATGAGCTCCAGCTATCCTGGGGGAAACTTCAGAGGGAACCAGCTACTAGATGGTTCGATTAGTCTTTCGCCCCTATACCCAAGTCAGACGATCGATTTGCACGTCAGAACCGCTTCGGACTTCCACCAGAGTTTCCTCTGGCTTCGTCCTGCTCAGGAATAGTTCACCATCTTTCGGGTCTCACCGCGTACGCTCTTCCTCCACCCTACTGTAAACAGTTAGAATGGGGCCATGCTGCCCTTTTTTACAAGATCGCACGTCAGACTCTAAAGAGCCATTTACTTTCATTTCGCTTTTAGGTTTTTAACACCCAAAAACTTGCGCACACGATAAACTCCTTGGTCCGTGTTTCAAGACGGGTCGGATAGATGACCGGCTTTTACATGGGGAGCGAGTACGAGAGCATTAACTGGACCGATCTAAATGAAAAGCACGTGTCGCATGCGACCGTAACTTACAATCAGATCGAACCAATAAATGCCCGTAAACCATACTCAAATGTCCAAGACAAAAGATGCTAACGCTGTTTGGGTACCAGCAAGCTGGCCTCAAAACGGCGGTTACAAATCTGCCTCAAACATCCCCAAGCACCAAACAAGCAAATGCATCACAGAAAATTATGATGCTTCTTTCTGTCCCAATCTGGAGCTCAGAGATCACAACATAAAAATAATGTAAATGAATACTTGAAAGATACGCCGACTCTATCCGTTTCCACCTCTCCGGTTTCACGTCCTCTTTAACTCTCTCTTCAAAGTGCTTTGCAACTTTCCTTCACAGTACTTGTTTGCTATCGGTCTCGTGGCAATATTGAGTCTTAGATGAAGTTTACCACCGACTTTGGGCTGCGATCCCAAACAACCCGACTCTAAAGCACGTAAATATCGATCAATTATCTCAATGTACAGGACTTGCACCTTCTGTGGAACCCCTGTCAAGGGGACTTA
Organism: Meloidogyne enterolobii; assembly: GCA_963681835.1. Classification (NCBI taxonomy): domain Eukaryota; kingdom Metazoa; phylum Nematoda; class Chromadorea; order Rhabditida; family Meloidogynidae; genus Meloidogyne; species Meloidogyne enterolobii. The sequence goes on from CAVMJV010000276.1 coordinate 71,005, forward strand.
TTTGAGACAAAAGATTAAAAATTACGGCTTATACGCTACACCTCATAATGCCTTAGGCAAAATGATTTAGCGATGGACATTTCCCTATTCACTCGCCGTTACTAGGGGAATCCTGTTTAGTTTCTTTTCCTCCGCTTACTGATATGCTTAAGTTCAGCGGGTGCTCTCGACTGAGTTCAGGTCAAAAAATCAATATTGTTGATGATACATGCGAACAATTAAACATATCTAACAATCAATTTAAAACATAAAGAAGCCACAAAAGCAATTATACAATAAAGCTTTCGCTTTGAAAGATAATGACCCTGAACCAGACATAGCAAAGGGTTTGACCCCTATGCGGCAATATGCGTTCAAAACTTTTATGCTCAAGGCTGCTGCAGTTCGCAAAACTTATCGCAGTTTGCTGCGTTCTTCATCGATCCACGAGCCTAGTGATCCACCGGAAAGGCTAGGAATTTTGTTTTTTTTTAAATATAAAAAAAGAGTGCTGGCGTCCTCACTTAAGAGGCTCATTAAGTCTTAAACTCATTATAGTCCTAACATGTCACCACATATACAGCCACGGACGTTCACAACTGTATCAGCAACACCTAGACACCAGCGACAGCCGTTACACAACAATTATTTCATTGCGATTCAAAATTGAACATCACATAAAGTAATGATCCAGCAGCAGGTTCACCTACAGCTACCTTGTTACGACTTTTGCCCGGTTCAAGCCACTGCGATTAAATTGGTTTCCATCAAAATAATTTAGATAAATTAAATCAACGGTCCCCAAATTTCTCGAAATGGCTCAGTCCCGGGCAGCGACGGGCGGTGTGTACAAAGGGCAGGGACGTAATCAACGCGAGCTGATGACTCGCACTTACTTGGAATTCCTCGTTCACGGAAAATAATTGCAATTTCCGATCCCAATCACGGCAAATTTTCAATGGTTTACCCGCCCCTTTCAGGGTAGGACAAGCACGTTGATTTTGCCAGTGTAGCGCGCGTGCAGCCCCGGACATCTAAGGGCATCACAGACCTGTTATTGCTCAATTTCTTTCGGCTGAACGCCGCAAATCCCTCTAAGAAGCTGTATACACAAAGAGTATGTACCAACTATTTAGTAGGTTAGAGTCTCGCTCGTTATCGGAATAAACCAGACAAATCACTCCACGAACTAAGAACGGCCATGCACCACCATCCACTGAATCATGAAAAAGCTATCAATCTGTCAATCCTCACAGTGTCCGGGCCGGGTGAGTTTCCCCGTGTTGAGTCAAATTAAGCCGCAGGCTCCACTCCTGGTGGTGCCCTTCCGTCAATTCCTTTAAGTTTCAGCTTTGCAACCATACTTCCCCCGGAACCGGAAGACTTTCGTTTCCGGGAAGCTCCCCACCAAGGCAATATAATTTCCATCAGCGGATCGCTAGTTGGCATCGTTTACGGTCAGAACTAGGGCGGTATCTGATCGCCTTCGAACCTCTGACTTTCGTTCTTGATTAATG
>CAVMJV010000276.1:80000-85970 GCA_963681835.1 Meloidogyne enterolobii
TATGACGGCAGAGTATAGGTGGCCCGCTCCAGCGCCATCCATTTTCAGGGCTAGTTGATTCGGCAGGTGAGTTGTTACACACTCCTTAGCGGATTCCGACTTCCATGGCCACCGTCCTGCTGTCTGTATCAACCAACACCTTTTATGGTGTCTAATGAGCGGGCACTTTGGCACCTCAACTCCGCGTTTGGTTCATCCCACATCGCCAGTTCTGCTTACCAAAAATGGCCCACTTGGAACTCGTATTCAACGCCAAAGTTCAAAATCAAGCAACTTTGACATCATACCCATTTAGAGTTTGAGAATAGGTTAAGAACATTTCGTTCCCAAGTCCTCTAATCATTCGCTTTACCGAGTATAACTACTAATGAGCTCCAGCTATCCTGGGGGAAACTTCAGAGGGAACCAGCTACTAGATGGTTCGATTAGTCTTTCGCCCCTATACCCAAGTCAGACGATCGATTTGCACGTCAGAACCGCTTCGGACTTCCACCAGAGTTTCCTCTGGCTTCGTCCTGCTCAGGAATAGTTCACCATCTTTCGGGTCTCACCGCGTACGCTCTTCCTCCACCCTACTGTAAACAGTTAGAATGGGGCCATGCTGCCCTTTTTTACAAGATCGCACGTCAGACTCTAAAGAGCCATTTACTTTCATTTCGCTTTTAGGTTTTTAACACCCAAAAACTTGCGCACACGATAAACTCCTTGGTCCGTGTTTCAAGACGGGTCGGATAGATGACCGGCTTTTACATGGGGAGCGAGTACGAGAGCATTAACTGGACCGATCTAAATGAAAAGCACGTGTCGCATGCGACCGTAACTTACAATCAGATCGAACCAATAAATGCCCGTAAACCATACTCAAATGTCCAAGACAAAAGATGCTAACGCTGTTTGGGTACCAGCAAGCTGGCCTCAAAACGGCGGTTACAAATCTGCCTCAAACATCCCCAAGCACCAAACAAGCAAATGCATCACAGAAAATTATGATGCTTCTTTCTGTCCCAATCTGGAGCTCAGAGATCACAACATAAAAATAATGTAAATGAATACTTGAAAGATACGCCGACTCTATCCGTTTCCACCTCTCCGGTTTCACGTCCTCTTTAACTCTCTCTTCAAAGTGCTTTGCAACTTTCCTTCACAGTACTTGTTTGCTATCGGTCTCGTGGCAATATTGAGTCTTAGATGAAGTTTACCACCGACTTTGGGCTGCGATCCCAAACAACCCGACTCTAAAGCACGTAAATATCGATCAATTATCTCAATGTACAGGACTTGCACCTTCTGTGGAACCCCTGTCAAGGGGAATTATTTGAGACAAAAGATTAAAAATTACGGCTTATACGCTACACCTCATAATGCCTTAGGCAAAATGATTTAGCGATGGACATTTCCCTATTCACTCGCCGTTACTAGGGGAATCCTGTTTAGTTTCTTTTCCTCCGCTTACTGATATGCTTAAGTTCAGCGGGTGCTCTCGACTGAGTTCAGGTCAAAAAATCAATATTGTTGATGATACATGCGAACAATTAAACATATCTAACAATCAATTTAAAACATAAAGAAGCCACAAAAGCAATTATACAATAAAGCTTTCGCTTTGAAAGATAATGACCCTGAACCAGACATAGCAAAGGGTTTGACCCCTATGCGGCAATATGCGTTCAAAACTTTTATGCTCAAGGCTGCTGCAGTTCGCAAAACTTATCGCAGTTTGCTGCGTTCTTCATCGATCCACGAGCCTAGTGATCCACCGGAAAGGCTAGGAATTTTGTTTTTTTTTAAATATAAAAAAAGAGTGCTGGCGTCCTCACTTAAGAGGCTCATTAAGTCTTAAACTCATTATAGTCCTAACATGTCACCACATATACAGCCACGGACGTTCACAACTGTATCAGCAACACCTAGACACCAGCGACAGCCGTTACACAACAATTATTTCATTGCGATTCAAAATTGAACATCACATAAAGTAATGATCCAGCAGCAGGTTCACCTACAGCTACCTTGTTACGACTTTTGCCCGGTTCAAGCCACTGCGATTAAATTGGTTTCCATCAAAATAATTTAGATAAATTAAATCAACGGTCCCCAAATTTCTCGAAATGGCTCAGTCCCGGGCAGCGACGGGCGGTGTGTACAAAGGGCAGGGACGTAATCAACGCGAGCTGATGACTCGCACTTACTTGGAATTCCTCGTTCACGGAAAATAATTGCAATTTCCGATCCCAATCACGGCAAATTTTCAATGGTTTACCCGCCCCTTTCAGGGTAGGACAAGCACGTTGATTTTGCCAGTGTAGCGCGCGTGCAGCCCCGGACATCTAAGGGCATCACAGACCTGTTATTGCTCAATTTCTTTCGGCTGAACGCCGCAAATCCCTCTAAGAAGCTGTATACACAAAGAGTATGTACCAACTATTTAGTAGGTTAGAGTCTCGCTCGTTATCGGAATAAACCAGACAAATCACTCCACGAACTAAGAACGGCCATGCACCACCATCCACTGAATCATGAAAAAGCTATCAATCTGTCAATCCTCACAGTGTCCGGGCCGGGTGAGTTTCCCCGTGTTGAGTCAAATTAAGCCGCAGGCTCCACTCCTGGTGGTGCCCTTCCGTCAATTCCTTTAAGTTTCAGCTTTGCAACCATACTTCCCCCGGAACCGGAAGACTTTCGTTTCCGGGAAGCTCCCCACCAAGGCAATATAATTTCCATCAGCGGATCGCTAGTTGGCATCGTTTACGGTCAGAACTAGGGCGGTATCTGATCGCCTTCGAACCTCTGACTTTCGTTCTTGATTAATGAAGACATTCTTGGCAAATGCTTTCGCTGTAGTTTGTCCGGCCACGGTCCAAGAATTTCACCTCTCACGGGGCCATACAAATGCCCCCGTTTGTCTCTGTTAACCATTATCTCAGTCCGTAAAACCAATAAAACTGAACCGAAATCGTTTTCTATTATTCCATGCACAATCATTCAAGCGAAAACGCCTGTTTGAAGCACTCTGATTTGTTCAAAGTAAACTTGCAATGACTGTTAAAAATCCTGTTAAGGACTCAAAACCGAACATTACGATAAATCGATAACACCCAGAAACACCCGAAGGGTTCCAAGGTACCGATACGAATCCAACTACGAGCTTTTTAACCGCAGCAATAATTCTATGTATTAGCAGAGCTGGAATTACCGCGGCTGCTGGCACCAGACTTGCCCTCTGCTTGATACTCGTTAAAGGGTTTAAATTGTACCCATTCCGATGACCGGCCTCAAAGAGAACAGTCTCGTTATTTCTCGTCACTACCTCCTCGAGCCGAGAGTGGGTAATTTGCGCGCCTGCTGCCATCCTTAGACGTAGTGGCCATTTCTCAGGCCCCTTCTCCGGAGTCGAACCCTGATCCTCCGTTATCCGTCACCACCACGGGAGTCGATTATGCTCCCGTCAAGTTGATAAAGTGGACGCTTGAAAGACACGCCGCCGGCACAAGGCCATGCGGTCAGCTTAGTTATTCTGAGTCAACAAGAAGCAGCCGAAGCCGCGTGGTTTTGTTCTAATAAATGCGCTTTTCCGAGAGGACAAAGCTCTGGTGCATGTATTAGCTCTAGCTTTTCCACAGTTATCCATTTAGATAATCAAGATCAAGTAAATCATGGCCATTGTAATGAGCCGTTCGCGGTTTCTCGTTAAAACGATTAAACTTATACATGCATGGCTTAATCTTTGAAATGAACACATCAGTTCAGGCAGGATCAACCAGATATCTTTTATTTAGGTAGTTAGCAGAGCTGGAATTACCCAGTCTGCGGGTAATTAAGCTGTCATTAATATTGATTATATTGATAATTTTAGAATAAAATCTCGAAAATAATCTGAAATTAAAAAATTAATGACAGCTTATTATATATTTAATTTCCTTTGCAAAAGATATCTAAATTATTTACAATTTATCAGCGGCACTTTCACAAAAGTTATCAATGGCAATTCCTGACAATTGTCTGGAGCCAAATAAATATTGCAGCTGGAGAAAAATTAGGATTATAAAGCTTATGATTATTATCAGATTTAGAATAAAGCTGCTTTAAAATATCTGATAATAAAGCTTAAAATAATAATAACATTAAATTTTTTAAAAAAATAAAGCTTATAATAATAAACTTTAAATTTAAAAAAAGATTAAAGTTTATTATTATAAGCTTTATTTTTTTTGAAAAATTTAATTCTTCAAAAAAATTTTTTTAATCCTAATTTTTCTCCCACACATTTTTATAATTGCCCGTTTTCTCTTTGCCTTAAACCATTCCCGCGAACAGCGAACAACAAATAGCCCCGCCCACTTTGCCTTAGAGAATTTTTTCTTAAATATTGAGAAATTGAAAACACAGTGATTACGACCATACCGCGTTGAAAGCACGCCATCCCGTCCGATCTGGCAAGTTAAGCAACGCTGGGCTTCCTTAGTACTTGGAACGGAGACGTCCTGGGAATCGGGGGTGTCGTAATCTTTTTTTAATGCTTTGGCAAAAATTTGAGTCTAAGAATACACACTTGAGTCTATAGAAAAAATTATTTAAGTTTTTTATAAATTGTAGTTTATCATGTACATACCTTTTACTTGAGTATAATTGAGTAGATAATGATTGCCTGGGGGAACCCTATATTATATACATACCTTTTACTTGAGTATAATTGAGTAAATGATTTTATACTTGAGTAAATGATTTTTACTTGAGTATACTTGAGTAGATAATTATTGCCTGGGGGAACCCTATTACCCTACGACACTTGGTCAATTGCACTTTGGTCTACTTTGCCTGAGGCAATTTTTAATCGGATCGTCACAGACTCATAAACCAAAAATGCCTGGTGAAATTTGATTGCCTGGGGAACCCTATTACCCTACGACACCCTACGACACTTGGTCAATTGCACTTTGGTCTACTTTGCCTGAGGCAATTTTTAATCGGATCGTCACAGACTCATAAACCAAAAATGCCTGGTGAAATTTGATTGCCTGGGTCTACTTTTGACAATGCACTCTGGCCTACGGCACTTGGATAAACATGTCTATAGTATATAAAAAAGACAAATCATCCGATCAAGGGCTAAGTCTCAGCAGATCGCAGCGAAGAGCTGCTCTACTGTTTACAACCCCCTGACCAGTATTCAAGTCGTATACAAGTGATTTTGCGCCCCGACGTTACACCTGCACGTGAGTGCTAAGCTTTTAGCAAACAACTACCAATTATAGTAGAAAGAAAATGCCAGATACTGGGGCTTGTACTACCACAAAAAGTGGCATACATTTTGCCTTCCGACACCGGAGAGCGATATATATTGCTATCATGACTGGGCGGGGATTCTGACTTAGAGGCGTTCAGTCATAATCCCTCAGATGGTAGCTTCGCGCCATTGGCCTATCGACCAAGCACATGAACCAAATGTCTGAACCTGCGGTTCCTCTCGTACTAAGCAGGATTACCATCATAGCAACAAGTATTTAGTAGGGTAAAACTAACCCTGTCTCACGACGGTCTAAACCCAGCTCACGTTCCCTATTGGTGGGTGAACAATCCAACGCTTGGCGAATTCTGCTTCGCAATGATAGGAAGAGCCGACATCGAAGGGATCAAAAAGCGACGTCGCTATGGACGCTTGGCCGCCACAAGCCAGTTATCCCTGTGGTAACTTTTCTGACACCTCTTGCTGTAAACTTTACAAACTCAAAAGGATCGATAAGCCACGCTTTCGCGGTCTGTATTCGTACTGAAAATCAAGATCAAGTAAGCATTTGCCTTTTTGCTCAACGAGAGGTTTCCGTCCTCTCTGAGCTCGCCTTAGGACACCTGCGTTACAATTTGACAGATGTACCGCCCCAGTCAAACTCCCCGCCTGACAATGTCAACGGCGCGAGTCAACCAACCACCGAGTGGCTAGTCTTAAAACAAAAATGAAGGTCCGTAGACACA
>CAVMJV010000277.1:0-85693 GCA_963681835.1 Meloidogyne enterolobii
TGCGTTGGTGCTGACATTATTTAAATTAAAAATTTCCAAAAAAAATCTTTAATTCTTTTAATGTTACAGAAAATTCAAAACTCTAACTTCTATGATATCTTCTAACAGATAATCTTTTTTCTCAATCACTAATAATGTAATATTTTTCAAAGTCTTCTCAGATATTACACAAAGTTTCTCAATCTTTTTCTTTAGTTGAAAACTTTAATATTCTTTAGAGACTTTTTTACTTTACACTTTGACCTCTTTAATCTTCTATAGATATTACAAAAAGTTTCGCAATCTTTCCTAGTTGGAAACTTTAATATTTGAAGATTTTCTCTTTACACTTTGACCTCTTTTATCCAACTAAAACTTTTTCTTAAATTTCTTAACGAAATTAGATTTATGTTTTATAGTTGAGTTAAAACCTGCTTTTTATTACCAAAAATTTTTAAAAAATCTTATAAATAAATTTTTGCTAAAATAATTAGTAATATTTGCCTATATTTTTAAATTTATTGAAAATAATATTTATAAAGTTGTTTTTTGAAAATTTTGTTTAAAAAAAATTGTAAATGATTTTTAAAAAATTTTAACTTTATAATTATTATTTTTTAAATTTAATTTTAAATTACAAATTTGTTCCGATTGCTAATCAGAAGTCAATGGAACAATTTGTTGATTTGTTGAAGTTGCTGCAAGTTCTAATCACTGCTTCAAAGTGCTCGCCAGATATCAAAAGAACAATCTTATCCAAAGTTGTCTATTGATAATGAATTATATTTAATTAATTTAAGTGTAAATTAATTAAATAGATTTATTATTAATAAATAATAAACAGAAATTAAATAAATATTTTATTCAATAAAACGTTTACAAAAATATTTAAAAAGGATAAAGTTTTTCAATAAAAAGAATTAAGTGAATAAAGTGACAAAGAATGAAGGAAAAGCTAATCTTAAATATAACAGAGTAATCCATCTTTGACCCCCAACGGTCTTATGTTCTTTTACTACCATTTTCTTTCATCTCTATTTATCTTTTTCTCATCTCTAGTTTCTGTGACTTCCACTTTCGATAGAAATTGAATAAAGAATAACTATATTTTTAATATTAAAATGCAGATGATTAAATTGATTATTGCTTCTTGCTTTTATTTAATTACCCTATTGAATATTAAATGTGATGGGAGGAAAGTTAGTATTGTAGTAAAAATTAAAGACGATTGGGAAGAAAAAAGAGAATATATCTATTTAAAGAACGTAGAACTAAAGGAGCGTTTTGTATTCGAAAAAATTATAAAGAAAAATAATCAACATGGTACTAGTTATGATTATAATATTGATGGATATTTACATCGAATTAATGTAAATCTGAAGAAAATATATTTAATGTTGAACTATATGATAGAAGGGAATATGCTCTAGAATTAAACAGAAGGGTCTTGATTAATATTGCCAATAATAAAATTATACAAAATATTTTGATTGGATTTGAAAAAAAGGTATTTCAATTTTGCATATTTAAAAATAAAACCACAAATAAGAATGTAATATAATACATTATAACTACCAATAATATTAATTTGTTCATAAATTTAAGGTGCTCAGAAAAACAGAATTTATAAAAAAGAAAAATAATTATTATGAAACTTCAATTTTATATGGGAAGTTAGAAAATATAAAAATAAATAAAAAAGAATTATTAAATGAAAATATAGAAAATTACAAAGACGAACTTTTATCGAGTTATTGGACTGAAATTAATTTAATTGGATATAAAATCGAATTGTTAGAAAAACAAAAAGTTGAATATAAAGGATTAAAAGACAGAGTTATTCATATTGGCAATAAAATAAGTAAACAAGTTTTTATTTTACTTTATACATACGTTCATCTCCCTAAAAATTAATTTTACTCTTAAATATTTTAGGTAAAATAATTGAAATAATAAAACGTCATTGTTTCAATTGTGGAGCTACACAGAATAAAAAATGGAATAACTACCTTGAAGGGAAATATTTGTGCAACGCATGTGGCAAATATAATGCAATGAATTATGGAAAACATAGGACGAAAGAAACGTGGTGTAGAACTAGAACTTACAAGGTTTATCAGACTTTAAAAATACCATACTAAGAAATTATATTTTCGTATATCTCTTAAAGTAAAAAATATAAACTAGAAGATTTTGACAAAAAGAAATTTCCTAATTTACGAACTGTTTATTTACTATTGTTAAAACTTTTAGAAAATTACAAAGGATCGAAAATGTTATGATTGCGGCGTTACAAATACATTTAAGTGGTATAGTCATTCAAATCCTCATCAGTATTTATGTAATTCATGTTACAAAAAACAACAGTACAGAAAACTACAAAAATCCAAAAAGTGAATTGAAGAAAACTGTTCGGGAAAGATGGTTATTGTGTTTTATTATTAAAAATTTTTTTTTAGTATCACATGTTTTTTTCTTTAAATTAGATAACTAATTGAAATTTAAAATAATTAGAAATTATAAAATAGGATATAAGACAGTCTTTAAAATACTCCCTTTGATTTTACTCCCTTTGATTTTTTACTCCCCCCTTTGATTTTTCAAATTTCAAAGACCTATATCTCGGTTCGAAAATTTTTTCTCGGGCTAATTTCGTTGGCTTTCGACTCAGCTCGACTAGCTTGTTTTTTAATATTTTGATGTGATAAGAAAAATTACAAAATTTTAGAAAAATATTATTTGCAAATTCAAATTTTTTGACCTCGAAAATTTTAAAATTTCGGGGGTCTGTAACTCGTTAATTTTGTTGTCGTTAGTTTAGCTCGACGAGCTCTTTCGAATGAGCTATTAATTTAATATTCGATTTTTTACCCCAAAATTGTGCTTACTCCCCCCTTTGATTTTTCAAATTTCAAAGACCTATATCTCGGTTCGAAAATTTTTGCTCGGGCTAATTTCGGTGGCTTTCGACTCAGCTCGACTAGCTTGTTCGAATGGTATAACATTTTATATCAAAGCCTGCACCGACGTACTAAAGTGAACCCAAATATAATTAACTTTATTTATTAACTTTATTGAAATATAATTGCTTTAAAAATTAGCGGAAATTGATCAACTGATTGACTAATCATAATTTTTACAAAATTTTCAAAAATATTTTTTTAATATTCATATTTTTTGCTATATTTCTACTTAATTAATCATCATATAGCGATAAAATCATTTTTACAAAAAATATTTTCTAAACTAATTTAAAATATATACATATTACTATATTTGATTTAGTTATACTTTAGTTATATGTATTTATTTTAGATTCAATTTTTGTCGCTGACAAAAGTTTTTATTATTTTATTTTTTAATTTTTATAAAATTTTTATAATTTAAATATGCAAAAAATTTGTTAAATATGTAAATCTTATATGGCCAGCTCATAAAACTAAGGATCCAGAATTCCCCCAATTAACGTGCAAACTTAAATTTTTGTAATTCACAAAGTCCAAGAGATTCAATTGTCTGGCCGAAAATTCTGGTACGCAAATCTCAGATCCGCAAGATTCAGTCCTAGAGTCCTAAAGCACTTTTCCGCAAGTTTGAATCCGCAAAGTTCGGCGTAACATATACTTTCTATATTCAAGCTATTTTCATTTCTAATTAGAAATTTTTATAGAGAAATAATTATTCAGATATAATTTTCTAATTTATTTTCTTCGCGTATTAGCTATGGACTTTTCGATTATGCTATTTAAAATAATTATTCTGTTGAATTTTATGGTATTGTTTTAAATATTATTTGTATAAGCACCAAAATTATTTTTCAGAATTTTATTTTTTAATTAAAATTTTTTATAATATTTAGTCAATTTGGTACAAAAATGTTTTTTCTCCGTTATCTTTTATTTCTCCAAAAAATATACGGAGGCGGCAAAAGGACATACTGTTAAAGGATTAAATTAATTTAGGAGATTAATTTTGGTCTTGAGTTTACCGCTTATTTGTGTTGACATCTATCTGCGACATTTAATATAATGTAGCTTTGTGGAATAGGCCCTAGGACTTCCACCGCAGCTATAAAGCCTCTATAGAAACCATAGCTAAGGAGCTATGGTTTCTATAGAGGCTTTTTTTGGTTTCTATAGAGGCTCTATACATATTTTGTCAATATCTCTTTCAAAATAACTTAGACCCTCTTAATCACAGATATCTCACTTAATCTTAGATATCCCTCATATTCTCTCATCCTTTTAATAATATTAGTCTCTTGTCCAGTTTAGGCGTCCAATCGCACCTCTATACGTCCAAACAGCCTTTATACGTCCAATGAAATGTTTATACGTCCAAATAAATTCTTATACGTCCAATGAAAAGTTTGAACGTCCAAGCAAATCGGAATGCGCGGGAATCATTTTGGAGCCACAGTGAAAATTTAAATTTTGAATTTAGGTAAATATTGTTCCCATTCTCGGAACAACTTCACCCGTTTCGGAACAACTTGGAACACTTCCCCCGTTGACGAACAACTTGGAATGGTTTTCTTAAAAAAATAAAAGTTATAAAAGTAAATCCAAATCGTTTAAGCATTTGTTTGGACGTCTAAACTTTTCATTGGACTTATAAAGGTGCGATATGACGCCTAAACTGGACAAGAGCCTAATATTTATCCCCTAAAAAGATCTAAAATTTTTCCTAAATCGTTTAAATTATACTAGTAAAATATTTAACAACGACATGAAAATTTGAGAATTTTGATTATGAATAAAAATTTATTTTAATTTCCCTTCCGCATATCGCAGAATTCCGCAATTTTTGACTCATGCGCTTCCGCCTTTTAATTTGATTCCACATTTTTCCCAATCCGCTTATTAACCTTGAATTTATCGCACAGACAAATACCAAGTAGATGAAATTTGGGTTGTGAAGGATGAAAATAAGAGAACGAACTGCTTTTATATTAACTCGGTTAAGGGCTCGCTCCCAAACACAACAAACAGTGTAACTCGTTCATATTTAAACAATTTAGATTCATGTTTGCTCATTTTCAGGCGTGGTAAAGAAGTTAATAATTAATACTATTAAAAATTAAGACCGTATCGGTATTTCGGTAAAATACCGATACCGAAAAAATACCGATTTTTTTAAAACTGTGCGGTTCCGTATTCGGTATCGGTATTTCGGTAAAAATACCGCGGTATTACCGAAAAATACCACGGTAATACGGTACCGTGACTAACACTAATTATAATTTAATAAAAAAAATAATTTGTAAAATGTTTAATTGATAAAATAATTTATTTTAAGCTATGAATGCTAATGTAATATGCAGAATGATTTGGAGCAGATAATCATACTTCAGATTGAGTATATATTCGTGATGGATTTGTTTTATCGAAAATATGTTACAATTAATTTAATGAATTTATGAATTTTGTTGATTATCAAATATACCCCTTCTTTATAATACAAAATTTTCAATCAAATTATATTTTTATTGTATAATGAATACTACAATTAAATAAACAGTAATAGATGCTTAATCAGTCATATGTTTTCAGTATAAATATAATAAATGATTATTTTAGATAAGCAAATAGTAAATAATGATAACTAGAATCTATTTCCTATCTGAAAGTTACAAATAAAATTCAGGTAAACTTCTCAAAATATCAACCTTGATTAAAATTGAAATGCAAATTATTAGTCTTTAAAAGTATTTTTTTATAGAATTGATTGAAATTAACAAAATCATAATGGTTTTGAACCAACTCTTGTTGTTGCTGCATCAATAAAGTTTACATTTTCAAGATATCTAAAAAATACAAATTAAAATACAAATCGGAGCAGGCATATACCTTCATAAAAGTCAAGTACTTTAGAAACAAACACGCAATAACTAAAATAATGGAAATGGAAACACATACGGAAAATTTAACGAAAATCCCATCAATCACTAGTTCAGAAACGTTTACCGGTAAATTTAAAACACGAATAACTAGACACCAACTCATCAAACATACATAATATACAAATAATCGTTACAAAAAATATAAAAAATAAAATAAATATAAAAATTGAACAATCAGCAATATAAAAATTTCAAATTTTAAAAGATATTATCAATAATTATAGAAGATAAAATTGTAAATTTTAAATCTAGATGTAAATTTTGGTTTTTTCAAATTGTCTGATTATCAGACATATAAATTGTTATGCCTAAATTCTTTGGGCTACCTTCGAATATTTTTCTTGATCTAGACATGGAGATTTAATTTGTTATTTTTAATTGTTTTTTCTGTTTTATTGGACTATTGGCCAGATTAAACTAACACATTTTCAATAAAAATTTTAATAAGAAATTCTATAATAGATATTAGCAATGTAAAAACTTAAAAATTAGCTCGAAGGAAATAAAATACAGAAATGCCTAATTAATCTTATACAGTTTGATTTTTAAGTACCGTATTTGTTCTATACATAAACAATTGAAAAAATTGCAATAAATTAATCTATAATTAAAACCTTTGCTTTAAAAAATTCAAGTATCTGTTGAGGAGTTTGAATCAAGATTTTTTAATACATATTTTTATTGAACACAATTTATTAAAATACAATAATCAAATATGAAAATTTATATAGATGATTATATTATTATTATTGAGATATTCCGCATTTATAAATTAAAATATTTTTTAAATATTTTGTTTAAAGTAATATTTAAATATAATTTAATTTTAATATAATTTAATAATTTAACTGAGTATTTACTTATATTTCTAGTTTATAATGCCAATTGTTATATCTTGTGATTGAAATAGTTACTAATAAGATCGTCATATATACAATGTATAACAATGAAAGAATATACGCTACTAATTGGACCATGTTGGTACCGCCGTATTTTTTCTTATAAATGATTGTGTTGAGTAGGTTTATTAAAAAGATTTAATATTTCTTCCGTTTTTTCTGAATTAAAAATAAATTTCTTTAATAGTTGTTCGAGACTTACAATGCAGATTTTCGTAGTTTCTTTTCAAGTTGAACCGGCTGCTAAATGAGCCACTACAATAAATACAGAAAAAGCCCATTTCTATTTAAAGAATAAATTAGAATAAAAAGTTTTTAAGAACTTGAGAAACAGCCTTATTTTTAACATTTATAGTCTTAAGTTTATTTTCATTTTTCTTAAAAGATTTTTAAAATTTTAAAATAAATCAATTTAACTTCATTTGTAAAAATTTTTTAAATTTTTGATTAATTAATTTAATTATTAGTTTTTGTTTTTTTGATAAACAAATAAAATATTTGAATGTTTTAAATATTGATTTAAAAACTGAATTACACAACAAAATGAAAGAACTATAAATTTAAACTGCAAAAGCTTTATTCCCTTGTCATCTCAAAAAAATATAAAATTTTCGAAATAATAATAGTTCTAAATCTTAAATTAATGTTTGTTCAAGTGAATTCTTATAATTAGAACCATTTTTTACAACGCGCTCCATTTTTTAATCACTAAAGATGTTCTTTTGTTATCGAGGATATAAATTATTCTTCAACTGAACAATATTATATGCAATGGAAAGCAATAATGTCTGGAAATGAATATATAGCACAACAAATATTAAACTGTCATGTAGCTGGGGATATAAAAAGGAATTAAATAAAAAGTTAAATTGTGTTAAACCAATTTATATTATAATAATTTAAAGTTTTCAAATTAGATATTTTATAGAAAAATACGCCGAAATTTTGTATTATTTAAGTTAAAATAAATAGTTTATTTAAAATAAATAAATTTATATAATTAATTATTAAGTTAAAATTCCAAATAGACAGCGATAAATATCGATTTAGCATTATAAACATTAAAGTATTGGAGCAATCCATTTTTATCAGCAATTGGGTAATTTCCATTAGCGTTCTTCTCGAAAGCATGATCCAAGCATATTGGAGCGTTAAAAGTTGAAACAGCAATAAAACTGAAGAATTATCGGTTTTATTTTTTAATTAAAAAATTTTTAATGTATGAAGAAGTGATTCAAAAATGTACATACAGCAATACAGTTAAATTATATTTTTTTATACATTATCTCAGATTACTTTCTCAAAAAAATATATTAGAAAAGGATTCTAGAACTTGATGAAACTGGTTTAACAAATAAAAAAGGAAAAATGAAGCTAACCAAGACATCTTTTAAAATGTTTATTATAAAATTTCAATTTTTTAAACAAAAAAAATAAAATTAATTCAATTTATGCTTTTGAAATATATTGTATTTGATAGTAGCACATATATATTTTATTAAAATTAGTTGACACGTTTGATGACGCGTTGCCTTATTTTGGGACAGTCAATCTTTTAGTGATTGTACATCTAAAATTAAATCATTATTTAAGAGATTAATTTGCGCGGAAGCAAAAAGTTGAAAAAATTATTATTAATTTGGCATCAGCAAATCCCTATGTTCAAATTGGGAAAATTTTCTCAAATTTTGCTAGATTAGGAAATAAAGATAATATGACAAAACAACAAAAACAAAATTTACGAAAAAAGTTTCAGAAGATGGCTAAGTCTGCAAAGTGAAATTCTCTAAATGTTTTTTCAGAAAAAATTTTGGAAAAAGATTATGGGGAGGACGTAACAGTTAAAATCGTAAAATAAAAAGTATAAAATAAAGAAAATTTTCTATTTAAATATTTAATAAAATATTTATAGCTAAATATATACAGATGTAAATTCATACAATAGATCTAAAATTGGAATAAAATTCCTTAAATTATGATTTTAAAAATATCTAAAATATTTTTACACTGTGTTCACATTTTCTTTTTAGAGAATAAATTAAAATCACTGGAATAAATGAAAATCAATCAAGATTAACAAATCAAGTAAAAATACTGTAAACTAAACCTAAAACTTAGTATGAAATTTATAAATTAATAAAATATAAACAAATAAATCTCGTATGAAATCCAAGTATTGCTCGTTTATTTAAATACTTTTGTCTATAAATAGTAATTAAATTAAATTTATCAAAAAGCGAAATAATAAGAGATTCAAATTTATTAATACTATAAAAAATAAGAATTAGAAAATAACTAAAATTATTAATTAATTAATTAATTAATTAGATACTTCCAAAGTTGGTCTGCAAAAGAATAAACTTATACAAATACGAGATTTAAACAAAGGTTAATTACTTTTTTCAAAATCATTAAAATAAAATATGAAAAGAACCACATAAAGATTATATTTTTATTTTAAATATAATACTATCTTAATCGCTTAAAACTATAAAAATAGAAAATCAAATTTGCTTTTGAAGAATCAAATTGGGTTTTCTAAAGTTGATGCATTTCGAGCTAATGTTGAAAGGAATACTAAGGAAGGATGAAGAAAATAAAATTCATAGAATTATGTTACAGATTAAAAATATATAAATTCTTAAAAAGCTATAATTCTTAAAATTTTATAATAATATCAATTTAATAAATATGCTAATAAAGCAGTCGGGGAGTGTGTCGCGCACAGCATACTAATTTTAAATGTTTAAAAATGATTTATAAACCAAATATTTAATATAATTACAGTTTGTTTGTTATACTTATTGGGAGAAACTTACTCAAATACGAGATTTAAAAAGGTTAATTGCTTTTCTTCAAAATCGTTAATTATTTTATTTGAGCGATGTTAATTATTCGAGCATTTACATTAAGTATTTTAGACATGAATCATCAAGAATTAGAAGAAGGAGAAATAACTGAAGTAGAACAACAGCAACAAAAATAGCTTTCAAATAATCGAATGTGTAAATAAGACATTAAATAGAATTTTTCTTATAGTAATTAAAATATACATATATTATTATATAATAAATAAATCTATTTGATTAGTGATTATAGAACACATGTTATCAAAATTTTCTAAACATTTTTATAGATTATTAAAAAGACATCTAAAGATTTATAGATTATTCAAAAGGTAAAAAATAGCATAATGATTAAAAGTAAAAGTTTATTTATCTAAAGAAATGGAATAGCGCAATCTGAAGATTTCGCCTTCACACGACGCATGGTGTATTTACGCATATACCATGCAAACATAATACATAATATTATATATGTTTCATATGAACTTATTGCTCACATACATATGAAACTTCATATGAAACTTGAGAATATGTATTCATATAAATAAACCTAAATTTTACTCATTAAAATTAAATAAACAAAATTTAGAAATAATTTTTAGTCTGATTAGAAGTATCAAAATTTTTCTTTTCCCTTAAAATGAAATAACACGTAATTATTTTATTAAAAATTTTCGAAATTAATGTAAATGAAGTGACGATTTACATTAGTCGTATAAATTCTGAACTTTACTATTGATAAATATGTCATTTATAAACATTTCTAATAAATTTCTTATTGAATAAATTTCCTTATTTTAAAATAAATAAAATAAACACATTTAGATACCCGGGAACAGCTAAAGACATGATACAAACAATTTATAAGTATTAAATAATAAATGAGTGTGCCAATCACATTACAAACTACTGATGTTTTATTCATAATTGTGTTTATTAAATGTTCCTTTATCAAAATACAACAAATAAATAGAAAAAAATTAAATAATAATATTTAAAAAGTTTAAAAAATAGGAAACCTATGTAAATCAATAATATATGAAACAAACAAATATTATTATGTTTTTAAGCCAAAAATCTATTTATAATTGTGATTTTTATTAATATATATTATTAAAATTCTAAATATCCTGCAATGATTTCTACTTTTATAGAAACTATAAACAATGAATAAAAATAAAATGAATTGCAGAAACTATATGCAAATCCATTAACGTTTTTAAAAGTTTGTTCAATGTTGTTCCATCCAATCCTTCCGATCCTTCGACACGACTGCGGAATTCTTCGATATTGAATAAATATTTTTTGTAGGTAATATGGCTAAATTACAAATATTAAATTAAATTTATGAGTATATAAATTCGTGCGTGAGAAATAAATTATATAAATTACATGCCAATTTATTAATAATGAAAATTATATTTTTGTTAAAAAAGTAATTTTATTTTGTTTATTTTTGTTCAAATTAAAGATTTCTTCAAATAAGTTAGTAAACATACAAAAAAGTTGAAATGTCTGATTCCATATTAGAAGTTTATTCACAGTTATCTTTATTTTAATTACTTTTTTAATCCTAATTACATATATGTAAACTTTATTTAAAGTTTTTATAAATGAACTGGTATCAAGAAACAGTAATTTATAATTGCCATTGATATAATTGCCATTATATGAGTCAAGCCCTATTTTTAAATTAAAATAACCTGTTTTCGTGGTAAGGATGTTCTAGTGCGGGAATAATAGTTATAATACAATAATTACATTGTTGTAAAATATTTTGTATAAAATCTTTTATTTAAGGAATTAATTTTTGTCAAATTAATTCATACTTTATTTATTAATTCATACTTTATTTCATACTTTATTTATGTAACGATAAAATCTGCTAAAAATTTTAAACAAAAAAATTTACTAAAAATGTATATACAAATACAAGAATACAAATACAAGAAATATAAACCGCCCACCAAATAGTTCAATTATTAATACAAAAAAATTATTTAAGTTTCTTTTAAATCAAACTGATCAAAAAACAATATTATGCGGAGATTTTAATATTAGACACATAAATTGGGATTCTAAATAAATAACTGACAACTATGACAAGATCGCGAATATGTTTTTAGAGTTTATAGGTCAAAATCAATTAAATCAACTTGTTACTGAACCGACTAGGGAAAATTCAATCCTAGACCTTGTACTCACACCTGCTTCCAATTTAGTAAGAAATATTAATGTTAGGGAGAATTTTTCAACTTCCGATGACAGAATGATAGAGTTTGAGTTATATGATCAGATCAAAGTAATTAAAAAACCAAAAATTTATGTCAGAGATTTAAGCAAATCCAATTTTAATAATTTGAATCAAGTTATATTCAAAAATTATTTAGATCTAGGTATATTGACAAAGTTCAGTGTGGAAGATAAATATAATTTTCTGATGAAGATAAATATAATTTTCTGATGAAGATAAATATAATTTTCTATTTTAATGTTAATTATTGTATGAACCTTGCTTTCTAACACATTCATAAAAATTTTTTCAACAAATTCACATGTATAGTCAAATTCTTTTAAATGGTTGAAACATAAGGATGAGTGTATAAATATTGATTAATCACAGATAAAATTTTATTCAAAGAAAAATATTTTTAAGCAAAATTTAAATTTAATTTAATTAGATTAATTTAACTAATGTTGAAAAATACTATAGTTTAATTTTTATTCAGGTGGTGTTTTTATTCTTCACGGTAGTTTTTGTTTTTCTTTTTATGTGTTTTTTGTGTTTAATATAATAATATTTATTTTTCATCAGCAATCTCTCTATTTTTGATTGTGTTAAAATTTTTGGGCATATTAATTTTTTAACTGGAAGCTGTACCAATGTTTGTAAAATTACTCATTAAACATTCAATGAGAAATTATATTAGTTAATTTGTTAATTTGTTTCTACAATTAATTATATTTATGTAATTACTCATGTTGTAATATAATGTGACTTAGAAAAAAATTTTTAATTTATTAATTTTTACTAAATTGCACGTATACAAAATTCCTATTTTATCAAAATGCAGTACTCTCCTTTGGAAGCGTGCAGATTGACCTTCAAATAGTTATTTATATAAAGATAGTGATATATTTCTTGTCTTATACCTATGATATATGTTTTATAATTAGAAGTTATGTTTTAATTTTGATCTATAGCAAAATATTTATCATTAAACTTGATTTAATTATTTTTGTAATTTAATTTAATTTATAACATTTTTTCTCAAATTTTAATTTACGTCTAACATATTTTCTTCATTGACTTTTTTACACAGCAACTTAACCTGCAAAATAACCTGCAACCAAGACTGAATTTTTCTTTTTTTCTTTTCACTCTATTTTTTGCATGCTATTTCTAAACGATATGTTCATTTTTAAGCTGCCAACTTCGAGAAGCTTTGTCTCGATAAAACGTTGGAGACTTAAAATTCTGACTGGCAAAAACATAAATAATACAAGCAATACAATTTGCTTTGTTGTATAGTTTTGTTTATTGTATTAGCCTAGCTGGTAGATGGTTCCAGTCTTTCGATTTATAGTCAATGCGATTCGACCTATCTAGCTGAGTCGAATGGTACATTCACTAGTCACAGAAATGACATTGGACTGAGATACATGCCTTCACTTTACTATTAAGAGGCTGGTTGCAGCCTTTGCCTGGTATATGTTGCTGTGTTAGTTTGGAATCTAGTCAAGTTCCTTGACTAAAATCAAAAAAATTTAATAATAGGAATCGTAGATAAAGACAATTATTATATGTTTATCAGGAATGTAGCAGTTTAGCTGTTCGCGGATTTTCGAGTTTTTTAAACTTTACGTTTCGTTCCTCACTTCGTGCTTCGCATTTTCTTTCGCATTTCGCTTTTAATATTTGTTTAGACACACCCCTGTTGTGTATATTTGTTTTTAAATATGTAAAAACTTATTTATTTATAAAAAATGTACAAAAAATAAAAATATGTTAAAAAGTATCAAGTGGACACAAGAAATATACAAATTAAAAAACATAGTTTTTTTGCTAGTATGTATTTATAGCTAATTTTAAAAAATATCCACAAACGCACACTCATTCCTCTTGCATTCATAGTGTTAATTAAATGATTGGCTGATTTTTTTAACCGGATACATTTATAATACAGATTTTTTTCAATAACGAGCTGCTTTTAAATTGTAATTTGATTTTATCTCCCTTTTTTAAAAGTATGTATATTGATTTAATCTGTTTTTATAAATTAATTTACTCTGTCTCATCCAACAATTTGAATTAGTATAAACTTCTCATAGTTAATATTTAATCAAAGCATATTTTATCCATACTATAACTTTAAAATAAATCGTTAATTAGCAGGCGTTTTATGCTGTTATTATGTCTAAACATGCGCTAGTTATTTGTCAACAAATTGAACTATATCAATTTTATCTAACTTGTATCAAATTATGTTTTCAATTTTATTTTTCAAAAAATTTTAAATGTAATATTAGACTATAATATCTTACTTTCCTATAAAAATAATCAAAGATTAGTTTTATTTATTTAAATTTAGGAATAGCTGATTTTGCAATTTTTAAAGGTATTCTAGTAGATTCTATAAATTAAACTAGAGCCAAATTTCACGTCTAAAAACCTTATAATGGCTATGCATAGATTATTTTTGTTTTCAAATTCAATAAGCTAAATTATGATAGTCAAATGTAAAAACAGTGGTTCATGTTTACGATTTATATTAGTTTTATTTATTCTTTTAATTAAATTGTCATATTAATTTAATATAAGTAAAATTAAACTATTTGAATTAAACGGTTGTCATTTCAATTTTTTGAGTCGTATATAACAATTATTATGTGCACGATAGACATATTTCTCCTAAAAAATATAAATTTTTTATACAAAATATTATATTCCAAAAGTATATTCCTATATTAAAATATCGTTTCATATATCTCACTAAAATTTGTTTTTACAGATTGATTAAATTTGAGGATACCGTTTTAATTATGGCATTTTATTTTCATAATATTAATATAATAATGAAATGTCTAATTTGTGAAAAT
This sequence comes from Meloidogyne enterolobii, assembly GCA_963681835.1. NCBI lineage: Eukaryota > Metazoa > Nematoda > Chromadorea > Rhabditida > Meloidogynidae > Meloidogyne > Meloidogyne enterolobii. The sequence goes on from CAVMJV010000277.1 coordinate 14,727, forward strand.
AAAATTTCATAGTATTGCGTAATAATTCAGGATCTATCAAATTTATTGTGTATTTTATATAAAACTAAAAAATTTTGTTTATCATTTTCTCTATAGAAAGAAATATCAATTATTATCTTCAAAATAATCTTTCAAAATATTATTCATTAAAAATAATTAAAATTTTAATGATTTGTTTTCTCTATTTGATGTGTTGAACTTAATATGTAAGTAAAGGATGCTTTGCGCGATTAGAAAGATATCATAGTTTAAAATATGTTTTTAAAAATAATTTTCATTAAAAATTAATTTAAAGATTGTATATAAATCATACATATATTACATCCTTTTCCATTTACTTAGTCACTTGCTTGTGGAAAAAAATAAATAATTTTTTCTTTTAATATTATTTCTTGTTAATGGATAAAATAATCTGTTTTTTACTTTAGCAAACATTTTTAAAATTAAATTTAAATTTGGCTATATAAGGAGGTTGTTAATTTATTTTTTAATGTTTTTCACATTAAGAGCATTTATATTTATTAGTTTAAATGATTTTATAATGATAAATCGTTATAAAATCATCAGATGATTTTATAATTATAATAAACTAATAAATTTAATTAACTTCAGAAATTTTAATTTATATTATTGACAACGACAACATTTGAATTTAAAGAATATTTAGTAAACAAAGCTCTATTCAGTTTCAGTTTTATTCGTTATTTATAAAACTTCTAGCTTATAGCTTTTTCATCATAACTTCAATTGTTGGTAGATAAATGTCGTTTACTAAAAACAATTCAAATGTCATCCATATTTAAATTATTTTAAGTTATGTTGATATGTTTGTTTATATTAATTTGTTTTTAAGAACTTGAACTTTAGATTCTAATAATAATTTATACATTCTTTGCATCTTCCCATACACCTCGCCAAATACATGGTTGAACAGCTGTATGACACATCTGGTTAGCCACATTACTTCAGGCATGTTCTGCCGAAGCGCAGCGGTGCTTATATCCAAAATTTGTCATTCAACCAGAGCTGGTTGAGTTACAAAGACTACTGTAATTTAGTAAAACAGTTATAAATATTGTACAAAGCAATAATTTTTTTAATCAAATTTATTTTTAATAATTCATTTTTTAATAATTCATTTTTAATAATACATTTTCATTTATTCTCACTTTTTGCAAAAAATCTTTGCTTTGAAAATCTAAAACTAATCACTAATACCTAAAATAATAATCAAACATCATTTTTTCAGGGATATATATTTTTTACACATTTTTGCATTCTTGTGCAATTTCTGCATAACCGTCATTTCTTAAACTTCTACTACTACCTTTCTTTATCAAATTAAATCTAAGCTTTGACCCAGGCTTCCAAATAAATATAAAGCACTTTCATTTAATATGTTTAAACTTCCATATCCGATATATATTATTTTTTTAACCTACTGTTTATACTTATATTATTTTTATACTTCTAGTATATATTTTTTATACTTCAATTCATGACTTTTCTAATATAAAATAACATAAAATCAAATTCAATAATTAATTTATATGTTTATAGAAAAATGGAACTTTTCAATTGAAATGAACCCTGATGTATGTGCTAGTGTGTAAATAATACTATGTATCATTTAGAAGATTCAGCTGGACCTCTCCAGCAAATTTGACACATTCCTAAGAATTTTATATTATTCATAGTATTTTTAAATTTAGTACAAATTTTTCTAAAAATTCCAACCAAATTAAAGTAAACAATTTTATTTTATTAAAATTCTTTTAATTGTTATATTAAATTCTTTTGTTATTTTCAAGTATTCAACTAATTAGAAATTTTTACGTGTTGTTTTAATTTTGAATTTATTTTAAAAATTTTTATTTAAATCATTTTATACATATATCAAGAGAGGTTTAAATTTCTTAATTGTAATTATTATGAACTAACCTAGATTTATTGAATTATATATATATATATAAATTTCAATCGAATAACGATTAGAAGGTTCTGTCCACAGGCTGAGCTGTGATTTTGTTTAGTTTCCTTAAATTCTAGATAGTTCAGTTCTAATTTTGTTCATAATTAAATCATTTAAATAACAAAATGTATATTAAGTCAAAAGAAAAATAAAGATAAATAACATCTATAAAATAAGAGTTACTTTTGAGATATTAAAGATTTTATAAATAATGGAATAGATTAATAACAATACTTTATTAGAATAACTATATTTTATATAATAAATTTATAAAACAAATCTTTTATAGACTTTAGATTTAATTTAATATAATTATATTAATCGCAATTACGCGAGAAATGAACAAATTATGTTTTATTATTACTAAAAGATTATACTAATTATATCTATTATTGATATTTAAATAATGAATGTTTAATAAGAATATATTTTTTAACTTAAAAGACTTTATTACAATTACTAATTTTTTAAATGAATTAAAATAATTTTTATTTTGCTGTATAGGTCAAATGTCGCTCAAAATCCCCGGTCAAATGTCGCTCAAAATGTATATTATTGAAAAAAGGAAACAAACATTCTTTAAATTGTAGTTTATAAAAATCAATTTTTTGCTTTGTCTCAAAATACATCAAAAATTTTTTAAACGGAAATTTTTTAAATAAAAATTAATAAATAGTGATAAAATTAAGGATAATAATAAAAATAAGGATAAAAATCAATTGATAAAAATCTAATTTTAAATTAATAAAATTAATATAATTAATAAAATTAATGGAATTAGAAAAATAAAAATGAAATAAATTAAACTTTATTTAGTAATAAAATTAAGTTATATAATTTGTTTGATTAATATTTACTCAATAATAACTTTTCTAATTTAGATAGTCATTATAGCACAAACATATTGAATCTAGACTTGGGATTCAAAAACGAAAATATATCCTCTAAAAAATTGTAAAATGTTAATAAATATTAAATTAATCTTTTTAAATGAATAACATCTGTTTTTTTATTTTGTGCCTTTATTTTAAAAATAATAATCTTTACACAAAAATTAATGACTTTTGATTAAAACATTAAAATATGAAAAATAACAAAATATGCATATTAATTATATTTTTATTTTGAAATATGTTATTTTTCTTAATCTCTGAAGAGTTATAAAAATGAAATTTGAAGAATTTAAGAAATCACATTGCAAAAATTAATATGGTAAGAGAAAACCAGCTTAAATATTGAAAGGGTACTACCTGATACGCGGATACATATAAATAAAGCATCTTTAGTTTGCGTCAACATGCAAATCTGAAATTGCGATAACAAAATACTCAATTAATTAGAAAATCTTTAGATTATTAAGAAGCTCATAATTACATGTTCTCATATAAAAGTAAAAACATCAACGTCATTGGAAAACTGTTGCAACAAAATATTTTCAGTAAAAAATCATTACCTTATTCAATTTTAATCTTTTTTTTTATTTGATGAGAAATATTTATTTTAATCCAGAATGCCATTTTATTTATTTTAGATTTGCTTTTTGAAAATTTATATTATATTTTCAAAAAAATTTTTCAAATGTTGAAAAATATACTATGTAATAATTCAACAGATTCTAATTCTAACCGGAATAGGACAAGTCCTGGACATCCGTTGCAATACATAGAGTTGCAAACATCTGTTGCAATATATAGATAATAGAATTTACGACACCACAACCAGGGAAAAATTTATAACCAAACGCACCAATACTTCCTGAAACGCAAAGCTGATAGAAAATTATTTAAATAATCAACTTGATTAATCAATAAACTAGTTTTACACAAATACTAAGTCTGTATTTAACAGACAGCTTTACAAAATTTATAAAAAACTTGAAAATGTGTTAGTCTGACATATTATTATATGTTAATTTTATATAAAATACATATGATTAAATTTTTAAATATATAATAAAATTTATATTTTTATGAAACTTTACATTAATACAAATTTCCATATCAAATATAACATTAGTCATTTCCAAAAATGAATCTTTATTAGACGTATCCAAAGCAACCATATCAATGATATTATATATATTTTAATGCTCTTTCTTTTCTAAGGTTCTTAATCTATTTTATTTCTTTTCACTAAATAAATATATTTTAGAATTTGTAAAAATTTAATATCAATTTCAAATAATAAATTAATTTAAACAGTGGACCAATTAATATGTTAAACATACAATAAAAATTTTCTATCTCGATATTCCTTAGAAGAGCATAAATTAAATATAAAACCTTTCGTCTGCATGTTTTGCAGCAAACCCTCAAGATTGAAACGTAACATGCGCATCATAAAAATCTTTATAAAAATAAAATTAATATGTTAAAAATATGTAGAAATATTTTCTATTAAGATAAAGATATAAGTAAAAATTTAGATAAATTTATCAAATTATATTTTATATTTTAATTTCTATATTTTTTATTTAAAGTAATACATTCAATATTTTATTAAAGAGCTATGTTTAAAGCAGCTGAAAGCTTTGTAGCCGAGACGAAATTAATGTTTTAAATCTAAAATAATTTACTAAATATAGATGTAGATTATTCTTAAATTGTTTTTAAATTGCATATTTTAAATAAGTTTATTATAACAATTAAAATTCTGGTTATTTAATTAAAAAGTTATATTAAAAAATTAAAACTTTATGAGTATAACCTAAAACTCTTCACAGTTTTATTCTTATGTCTTTTAAGGTTAAAAGCATATTTATTAGACAATTAATTTATTTAAAAGATGGATAGTTTTAATTAAAAATATGTCTAAATAATAAAATAGATTCAAAATATAAAAAGAGAATACTAAAAAATTTAATTCAGTCTGATTATGAGCCTTTTACGAAGGTTAGATTGCGTATCGTATTTTTTTTAACATTTTTGCCTATTAAATTATTAATCTTACTGATTACAATCCTTTGGCCGGTTTGGATAGAGTGAGATTTAATAGCTGAAAGATGTTTATTTTAAAAATTCTAATTATCTATTTTAAAATTTTTGTTTATTCTGCATTTAATTGTGCCTGATTGTGTATCAACAATCAACAATAATGTCAATTTTCTGTATCTTTCGTTAAAAGAGTTGATTTAATCGTATATTAATGTAATATGCATTCTTGAATTAATATAATTTAATGTTTTAATAAATTAATTTTTTCAAATTTTTTAAAATATTAGACTAATATTTAAAAATTAAATTATTAGATATAAAGCTTTAATTGGATAATAATTATCTTATAAATAGCAAATCAAGAAAAGATATTTTAAGATTAAACATATACAAGGTTTGATATGAATTAAAATAAATTCATCCTTAACATTTTATTACTAATTTTTAATTGTAGATCTTGAGTAAAAATCTTTGCCTATAATCTAAAATTTTCATTATCTAATTAAAATAAAACTAATAAAAATAGATCTTGAATATTATAAAAATTTAATTAAAAAAGATTAAATGAATTCCAACGAGTTGAGATGTGCGATTTCATAAATGTTACGTAAAATCTCTTAATATTTGAATAAATAAAACATAATCTATAATAAATATAACATTTTTTACATCATTTAAAAGTTAATTTAGTAAATTAAAAATGAAAAAGACACAGCATGGAAGCTACTGGCGTTCTTCAATAATTTCTATATTCCTTTATGCAATAAAAATTGTTTATGTAAAAAATATTTTAAATGTGATCTAAAATTTAAAATGATAATAAGAAAATGGCATCATAATAAAATAACACAAATTATTTGAAAACAATGCATGCAAGTTATGCCATAGAGCAAAGAAGCGTATTTACGACGGTGAAGGATGATGATGCAGCCCACCTAAGGAAACTCATATATCTGAGAGTATAAGGCTATATGAAATGAAGTTGGATCAAAATGCGATAGTTTAAAGAATTAACGATATATCAAAGTCGATAATAAATGAATATTTCCAAATAATATTGAAAAACTGGAATTCTTATAAAGCAATATAAAAAAGATGCAACACATTGTGCATTTTTAAAAAATATATAAAAATAAAATTGGAAACTGACACTGAATCACCACACAAGACTAAACATAATTTCACAAAAATATAAAAAATATCAAAAAATCTTGTTATTTTTACTTTTTTTCAATAATCTGAATTATTTTTCTTCTTTATTCTATATTGTTTTGTATAACATTTGATACATAAAAAATTTCCTGGGTCTGAATGTCGGTACCAATGGTTTGATTTTACTACACCACAAGTATAACAATGTCGACATTACCACGAATTTGTATGTTAAAAATTTTTTTAATAATCACCACAATTATTACAATTATGTAATTGTCCAATTCAATATCGAAAAATTTTTTATTTGAAGATTTTTATTTATCGTTTTTACAATTTAATTTGCACATAAAATTTATTTCCTTTATATATTTCATCTAAACAATAAACAAAGATTCAGCATTGTTGGTTCCAATTACAGCATTTTTAAGCATAATATCTAGTTATTTTCAATACTAGAATTAAGAATATAATACTAAGTTAAATTATTACAAAAAATGTTTTATTTTAAACAAAATTATATGAATATAATTGATAATAATTTATTTGATCATTTCATTAAATTATATTCTATTCAAATATAATTTTAATTAATGATTTTTTTAAACTTTATATTATAATATAGATGAAAAGTCGTTAAAATTGCTTAAAAATTTTATTTTATTATAATATTAATATAATCAATGTAAGAAATTTAAATGTAATCTCTAAAGCGTTAACTTTATATTTTTTGTATTATAATATTAATATACATAAACCAAGACTACAATCAGTAAAATGGAGGATCCAACAAATCTTCTTTGATGTAGATTTCAATCTAACAAATAATGGTTTAACTATTCTGCTTCTCAACGCCTCTCACACCTCGATTTATACCTTTTGACAATGTTGGGCGTTGTCATGAATGTAAAATTTATTTTGAAGATATACATATTTAAAAATTTATAAATAAAAATGGCTGTTTAATATAATTAATAATCTTTATTGGTGACAATTTTGTTAATAAAATACAAATGTACGTCCTATTATTTTAATAAATAAATTATATGTAAATTTTTACTAAAGATTTAAATAAGATAAAATACATTGAAAATATTTTCTGTTTTTACCATGGAATGTGTGAACATATATAAACAAAATGATTAAAACATTTTATAGTGACCTAAACATAAAAATTATAAATAACTTCATAAAAACATAAAATTTATAAAACTGATAAAACTTTTAAATTGAAAATGCATGTGATAGAGTTAGAATAAAAATTAGGTATTAAATAAAATCCAAGAAACGGACATGAATATTCTTTTAATTTTTAAAATTAATTATATTCTTGGTGTTTTATTGCATGAAAGTGGTCTTAATTATGGAATTGTTATTGGATTAATTATAGATTTAATTCTTAGTTATATAGCTTTAAATTAGGATTAAAATTTTTTAAATATTTTAATAATACATCTAGGAATTGTCACGCATTAATGTTTGTTAAAGGCACTTTCGCTAATGATTCATACGTAATGTAGGTGATTTGGATTTTTCTAAATGTATGTAAATATGAGTGTCTTATAAATAAATAAATAATTATTAATTTGTAAAATCTTGTAAAGTTAATTAAAATATTTTTTGTAAAAGAAAACTTTGAACATATAAACGCCAACAAAATTAAGACATAAAAAGTGTTATTGCCGTATGTGCCATATAAATTCAGTTTTTTTACAAATATTTAAGAAAATTTAATTAGAAAACTTCACAACACATACGCTTTTGCAGTACCACTGCTTGTAGACAAGATATTCTAAGCTTTTATTAAAAACAAGAAATATAATTATGGAAATTTAATTAATGATGAAAATATTAAATATACATAAATATATAAAAATATATATTAATTAAAAAATAAAAAATACATTAAAATACCAAAAATATATGAAGTACAAATAAATGTACTTTTATTGAATAACAAGGACATTAAAGAAAATTAATTGCTTTGTTATTTTCTCGTGGAAGAAAAAATTTATTTAAAAACAAACTAAAAATTCAACAGTTGGCCTACTTAAAATTTACGTTTTGGCAAAAATTTCTCAAGAATATCGGGAAAATTACAAAAACAACAAGCATTAAAGAGAAAAAGAAAAATTTTTGGTGAGAAGTGGATTTTGAATAAATATTTTTTGAAGTATATAATTGGTATTCGAACAGAAATCGAAACTGTAGAATAGTATTCGAAATATTAAACTTAAATATGTTAATAATTCTACACCTTGAATATTAAACAACAACAACCCTCTAATTATTTTATTATTAATTTTATATTTTTAAATCAAATTATTCTATATATTTTAATAATAGTATATATAATCCCTACAAAATGTTAGGGACATAAATACATATTTAGAATATCATTCTAACAAAAATAAGCAATTAATTAGCAGGTTATGGATTATTATTAATTATGGATTATTATTATGGATTATTAATTATGGATTATTGCTATGGATTATTATTAATTGTACAATGTGTCAAAATAATAAAATTTGTTTGCGCCCAAGGGTCTAAAATACACTATACTTTGTGTCGATGAAAAAAATTATATACAAATTATATACAAATCAAATTATGACAAAAGAATCATCGTACAAAAGAATCGGAGCCTAAATTTAAATAAGATAATTGTACTAAATCAGAGAAACTTATACTTGTTGGCATCTTAAAAATGATAACCAACATATTAAAAAAAATTTAGTTTTATAATTTTTATAGACTTTTTTATATCCCAATATTAAACTTTTTTATATAAAAATTACATTTTATTTCTTCAAAATGACGTGTTTTTAACGCACATTTTTTCTATTTTTATATAAAACGTGTTTTTAATACCTTTATTTTTAGATTTATTTTAATAAAATAGGAGTGAAATAAAATATAAAAATCAAATATTAACAAGAATATAAAGAATTTCGTTGGAAATAAATTTAAAAATTAAAAATATTAGTCATAAGCACATATTTTAATAATTTAAGCAACAAAAAATAATTATAAGACTTCTTTTATTTGATAAAATAATGATATTATATTACAATTAATTCATTATTTATCTATAAATTTTACGAATATATTTTACCATACGAATACGAATAAATATATAGAAATTACTATATTTTGTTATAATATCTCAACACATGGCTCCACAAATAAACTCCGTTTTTAAGTTTTTTACTAATAAATATAATTGAATTCAATTTTTATCCAATAATTATTCATTATTTCATTTTAATCAAAAATCTTAATATAAAAGAATTATATTAAGGTAATATGTATTGATTCAATTTTTATATTATAAGTTTTATAAGATTATTTTAAATATCTATAGTGAAAAGTATTTTTTATATTATAGACCAAAAAAATCATAGAATATGGCATATATAACATAATAACGAGATATTAAATTTATTAAAATTTAAACGATTAAATAAAAATAGTAAAAAGCCAGAAGTCATAAAAACATCAAAATATTAACGTTTTTTAGATAAAGCATTGTGTACACATCAAACTTATCCTTTTTGAGTAACATAATAAAAAATAAACTAATTTATTTTAAATTATTTGAAAATATTTAATACATTAAGCAAAAAATTAGAAATAATCATTTTTAATACAGTTATTTTTGTGCTATTTGCTTTTAATGTTTTGGTAATTTATCGTTACATGCCTTAAACCGAAATAATACAAAAAATAATATACTAAAAGTAATAAAATATAATTGAAATTTAATTAAAAATACAAATTAATTTATTCTTTTTAACTATTTCAATCTCATATATGTATATTTCATCAACTTTATTTTAGCAAGTGGTGAAGCGTGCTGGTTTAAAATTTTAAATATTTATCTTGATATTAAATAATTTTAGTAACTTATCTATTCGTTACTCAGCAATTAAATAAGTTAAATATTATTATTTATGAACATTTTAATTTCAAATTTATAAAATATCTAAATAATGTTTTTTAGTTTATTGGGAGCGAGCCGAGCAGCGTCGGTGGAAACCGACAGGTCATTTACAGTTTCCCCCGTATTAACAAGGGCTTCGACCTGATGGTCAAACAGATGGTCAAACAGAAATATATAATAATTTTTAATTCACCAACATTAGCTTCCCATCTCCTTGTTTGAATTTAAGAGTAGAAATAAATGAATATCTTAATATATGTATAAATATTTAAAAGAATTTATTTCATCAAAAGAGGTATGAATTGCAAGAAAAAATTAAGGAACTTGTGAATAAGGAGTTTAGAGGAGATATTAAATTTCAAAAAAAGAAAATATTTAAGAAATTTGCTAAAAGTTGTTGGAAGAGTCGAGACGGATAACAAACGAGGAAATTGTGCCGGACAAAGAAAAAGAAAAATATTTACAGTATAAAAAAAGGAAGATTAATTTAGATTGTCCAATCATCTAAAGAAATTTTCTACTAGTGGATTTTAAAAAATAAATAAAAAATCAAAATATTACAATTAAGATATAAAATAAACAAAATTTTAAATTAACCCATATATTGAACACAATTAAATTTTAGATATTTTATGACATTTTATGCTTGAATTTAACTAAAAATATTCATTTAAAAAATACAGTAAAATGACAAAAAATGGAATCAAAAAATATATTGATACAGCTGTGATACTTGGCGGCACAGCCATATTTATACAAGTATTTAAAATTGACTAATTTACTATTTTTATGCTTATTTATTTTAGGCTCTAGACTTAAGCTGGAATGGACCGTTCAAATCAAAAATTCAACAAATGTATGAAACTGGATGCCCCATGAATAACTAATTAATGAAATGAAATCAAGAAACAATATAATGCCCATTATTATCTAGCACTTCTTGTCACTGGCTGGACAGTTTTTGAATTTCCATTTAAAAAATTTAGTGGTACTTTATGTATCAATAACGTTGGCAACCCAGTCTGAGAGTTGAGCACAATTTTGGAACCTCACCTCCCGCAAATGATTTTTCATAGAACGAAATAGCTGCTAGTAAGACGGTGCAATATCCGTAAAATAAGGAGGATCAACTAAAAGTTCCCATCCGAGTGTCTCCGTGATGTGGGCTCAAGTTGCGTTCGCGCGATGCGGAGAAGGATTTTCCTGCTGAAAGACAATTGTTTTTTTTCCTCTTAAAAGTTCAAAATTCACAAGATAATTTGAAGAAAAGAAAATGTGTGCGCCTGGTCCTATCTTTTTTTCCGGCACTGTAAATTATATTCTAAATTTATACATTGTTCTAAATTTTATAAAATTAATACTTTGAAAATTTATAAATAACTAGGGCTAGGATTTTTAGGCACTAAAAAGTCAAAAATAGGCGCCTATATAGGCACTAAAAAACTGCCAAAATAGGCACCTAATTCCGAAAAAAGGCAAAATAGGCCAGCAAAATATACAAAATTTTTTAAACTTTGAGCTTGATCTGCAAAAATATCGACTAGAATCTATAAAAATGGTTGAATTTAAGCAATAAACTGTTAAATAAATTAATTTCGACGATAAGAATTGCAAATATAAATTAATTTTTATTAATTATTTTGCTTCCGAAAATAATTTGGATAAATTTTTAAGATAAAAATATTTTGACAAAAAAATTTTTCAAAAAAATTTTTTTTTGAAAAATAAATTTTACCAAAACTAATTTTTAGTCAGCAAATTTCTCAAGAAATGACCAAAAATTCGCAAATTTTTGTAAAAATATGCAAAATAAGCTGAAAAAAAGGCAAAATAGGGCACTTGTTCGGAAAAAGCCAAAATAGGCAATTTTAGGCAACGATAAAATTAGTTAGGAAGAAGATTTCAGTAAAATAACACTTGATTTGGACGTTTCAGCATCAGGCCAATTTAGGAAAAAAACAGGCATTTTGCCTAAAATCCTAGCCCTATAAATAACACTTATAGTTACATCAATTCTTGGTGCATTTTACTCCATTTTAGGAGTTTTTCCTTGCTTGTTCCTATTTGTTCTCCGCCATTGTTTGATAAAAACGTTTTATTGAACCATGATTTACAGATTATTCTATCAACTTTTTTTCATTAGATTCATTTTTAAGCAAGATTTGGAAATAATCATCATGTCTTGTCTGTAAATGATAATAAGTCCAGACGTAGTCTTTGTTGCTTTATAAGAACATTGTATTTACTTTTGTCTACATTTGTATTAACTTTTGCTGTTCATTTATATATATTAACTTTATATATTATATATTAACTATTATATATTAACTTTATATATATTAACTGTTCCTATATATTAACTTTTCCTGCTCATTTATACATTTAATTTTCATTTTTCTTTACAGCATGAAGCAATAGAATAAATTTAAATGTTAATATTCTATTCTTTGGTCGTATCTAATAAAAATACTGATTTTTCATTTTTTGGCATAAGTCTTGTTTTTTCTTCTAATAATAGTTTACAATATAATATTTGGTAAATTAAATTTTATGGTAAAGCGTTCGACTTTGGTAATATAAAAGTAAGAATAACTATAATATTGTAAATCTTTAAACTTAACGATTCGATACAAAAATTCTTTGTCCATATCGAAAATTAAAAGATAAATTTTATAATTTTAAAAAATTATTAATCTAAACTATTGGAAAAAATTTCTAATAAAAATTTATTTGTATATTAAAAATCTTTACAAAAATTAATTTTATAATAAAAAAAGAACTTATGAATTGAACCATACATAAATTAAAAAAGCACTGATAAAGGCTCTGTTTTGTCTTACGTAAGTTGTTTGGAGCACTAAACTTTTTTCTCAGTCGTTCAAACTGAGAAATTTCCGTGTAGTAAAACAAAACATTTAATGAGAGGGTGGACAAAGAAGTCATTTATGAATTAACAAAAAAACAGAAAATGAACAAAAGATAAAAATTTCAAAAAATGACCAATATAGTGATAAATATTTGAAGTGGATGGAGTAATCTATCAAGATAATTTAATTTAGAATTATTGTTTAAGAAGTATTTAAAAAGAAAACTAGACTAATGCTAGAGAAAATTATATGATATTTATTTATTGTTATAATATTTATTTATTTAAACAAAATTATGTGAATACTGTAAAATGTGATAGAAATTGGATTAATATCGACATTATAACTTTTCTAAATTTTTAGTTAAATATTAGATTAAAATCTTCGGATGAAAAAGGCCGACGAGACATATTCTAATAATTTTACAAACAATATTTAAATATGCCATTAAAATTTAAAACATGACAAGAAAATTTTTATTTTATTACCACAAAAAATCATTTTCAATGTGTCAACCACGCTTTAGCTGTTAAATCTTGCTAAAAGAATGACTACAAATTCTTTAAAATAAAATGCTTCTGAAACATTACTACTTTTATTATAGATTTCTGTGAAAATTTGGAATTTATTTGTATACTATTAACAATAATTGGAAATTAAGTATTTCTGAACATAAAAACAACTAAAAATAAAGAAATTATTTTCGTTTATAAATATTGGCCAATAATTAGTATAATATTCATAGTAATTCTCGTTATATTAATATTTTTTTGTAATTAAAAATTTTTTTTGTAATTAAATAAAATTTCCAATGAATATAAAATTAAAATTAAATTATTATTATCACCCTCTGTAAATCTGATCATCTTGAGAAGATTTTTAAAAATTTTTTCTAAACAATATTACAAATTAGAATTCACTTTTAACTTATTTTCGACAAACCAATAGAAAATATTTTTTATAATTTATTTTTGACAGTTTATCAAAAAAAAATTAGTAAAAAATGTATCATTGCCCAATCAAATCCCAACTTTTTATTTATCTTTAGAAAGATAAATAAAAACAAAACAAATTTTAAAAAAATCAGAATAATCAACTCGATCAAAACATCCAATCTTCTTAAACCTGTTAAAACAAAGGTTTTATTTATTTTTTTAAGGGTTAATTAATAATGGTTAAGTTCTATAATAATGGTTAAGTCAATAGTAAAACTAAATATTTGTTTAACTATTGACATTAATCAATTTTAATAAAAAAACCAAGTGTCTTTTACTAAGTGTCTAACATTATAATTTATAATTAAATTAAAAAATTTATAAAATTTAAAGTATAATAAATAAAATGAAAAAATTTTTTTATTCAATAAAAATAAATCTTAATTTAGATAAATAAATTTACTAAACTTTAATTTAAAAAATTAATTCAAATGATATAAAATTAAAGCTACGCTTAAGACCATGGAATAGAAGAAGCATCAAAGAAATAAGCACTAGATTTAATAGCAAATAGAAATTTGACATAATCAATATTTTAACTTTTAGAATCTATAGAAATTTATTTAAACATTAAATAATCGAATTTATTTATTTTTGTCAAAACTCCACAAGCATTTGAGAAAAAAATAAATAATAAATAATAAACTACATAAAAGATAAAGAAATTTCTATAATTAATTGAAATAAAAATATGCATATATTTTAATAAATAAAAAATCGAAAAAAAAATTAAAAATAATAAAATATATACATAATTAATAATTGTAAAAAAATATAATAATTAAATTTATATAGATAATTATGTTTTGTCCGAAAATTTCTTACATTTAATTTCTGAATGATTATTACCATCGATTATTATGGCGAGAAGTAAAAAATACATTTGAAACATTAGCGAAGATGAGGGAAAAATTGAAGAAATTTAAATCTTTTCTCTGATAAAGCAAAAGAAAAGTTTAATTTGTGTAAAATACAATCAATAAAAATATGCATCATAAAAATGACTATATTGTTATGTTAATTGGTTCACTTTTCTACACTAAGCTGGTATCAATTGTGTGTAATTTCGGACTCTCCACAAACACTTTGCGATTTCTTCTTTGCTGATGGAGTAAAATCTTTAGAAACGATTAGTGGAATTTCGCGTAATGAGAAGTTATTGAGATAATAAAAAAATTATCACACACACATTAACATCAAAAACAGATATTCCTCCCTATTAAATCTTAACTCACAAATTAACACCTCACCTTCTAAATCAAATAGAAAACAAAAACAAAACAATCTAAAAAAACTGTCAAAATTGCATTTTGAAATAGAATAAAAAATATAAAAAAAATGATTCACACTTAGCATCACTTATTTTCACTCCAAATTAAAAATTAATCTTTAGTTGCTTTTTCTAAAGCTATTTAATTTTTCTCACAATTGTTGACTTTACATATTTTTTCCTTTTAAAAGCAATTCGATTTCTCACTTTTTTACACTTGTTCACTTTTTACTGTTCTTATTCAGTTTTTCTACGATTTCCTATTTTTTAAATCCGATTAAGCTTTTATTTTTTTGCTTTTGCTCATCGACAATATATTTTAAATAAATTAAATTTTGTTAATAAAAATATATATTTTTTGGGATTTTTAAATTTTAATTTGCTTAAAAAGCAACAGCTCAGCCGGTGACAATATGTCCCAGGCCTTTCGTACAGAACTCCAGGGTTTATTCCAGGATGCCACCTTTGCGCTTGAAAATACTAAGCATTTCGCTTTGCCAATAAAAGGTCCCACTCAAAGCGATAACCACTTTTACGAATCCATTAACGCTCTTCTATCCGACCTATGCCTAGAAAATCAAAATATTTGCGAACTTACAGACGACCTCTCGCACACCCACAATAATTGGATGTCTCTTAGAAGCAGCATGACAGGTCCCGAAAGATTGGCGGATAATACAGTTTTTGACCAATTCGTTGCACAATACCCTTATATTGAAACTTTGAACCATTTAAAACAATACAAACGCCAGTTACGTTCGGCACAAAAAATTTTAGAAGGAGCCCTCCCTTCCGTTTCCTCTCAAGCAGCTTCTCACGCCCATATACCACGCATGGCTTTGCCGACCTTTAATGGAAAATCCGCAGAATTCCTCTCATTTTGGAACCAATTTAATGCCTCTATTGGAAAACTGGCAACTCTTTCCGATTCAGTAAAGCTTTCGTACCTAAAATCCTGCCTAAACGGTCCTGCTCTCTGCCTAATCGAATCCTTA
The DNA here is from genome assembly GCA_963681835.1 of Meloidogyne enterolobii. NCBI lineage: Eukaryota > Metazoa > Nematoda > Chromadorea > Rhabditida > Meloidogynidae > Meloidogyne > Meloidogyne enterolobii. The sequence goes on from CAVMJV010000277.1 coordinate 30,857, forward strand.
CCAATCACTGACGATTCCTATGGCCAGGCAATCCACCTGTTAGAAAGTAAATTTAATAATAAAGAGGAGATTATCCGAAGCCTCTATCAAGCAATTAAAACCCTTCCCTTTGTGAGAAAGGGAGAATTTTTTAACCAGGACTTGGCGCTTTTAACCGATAGTCTTGAATCAATACTCATTCAATTCAAACAACATAATTCTGATCCTAATGTCCCATCAATATTTATGGACATTGAAGCCAAACTACCAAATTTTGTGTTAGAAGAAATATTTAAGACAAAAGAACAACTTGCAGGACGTTGGACGACTGAGGATTTAAAGGAATGCCTAAAAACCATTCGTAAAAGAAGAGAGGATATTAATGCCGTCCACCCATACAAGCCTATGCCACTACGCAACAATGTGCCCGTGAGTAATAGAAATTCCCCTTTTTTTAATAAACAGGCAAATTCTTCTCCTGCACCAAATTCTTCATTCAATTTTACCAACCAAACTACGCAACAGAAAAATAATAATGCCAATTCGAGATTGCCCTGCCTTTTTTGCAATAATTTAAGCCATATAACAACATTCTGCGATGTCTATACGGACTTCAAATCTCGCATTGGACGTTTGCGAGAATTGAATAGGTGCGGAAAATGTTTACAAGCGGGACACAATTTTCGTGATTGCCCAAAACCGTCCACCTGCAGAAAATGTCAAGGCAATCACCCGCGCCCCCTTTGCAGTAAAATTTTTTCTAAAAGCAATACTAACCAAAATGCCCAATTTACGTCCAATAATTCTGTAACGCAAACTAAAAAATATACCAATCCGGGAAATAATCGCTTTAACAATTACGTAACTGAAAACCCAACAAAAAATAGCAATCAAATTACCCTACCCGTGTCTAATAATATACAAGGCTCTTCTAACGAAATTGGATTAGAATTAAAAAGGGCTGACGAATTTTCTGCCCATGCACTTCAGCAGACGCCTGCGAATTCGATTAGTACTCTCTCCTCAATTGCTTATCCAGTACTGCTAAAATGCGTTTTTGGAAGAATATTTAACCCTAATAACCCTAATTTAAACATAACGGTACCGTGCTTATTGGATGATGGAAGTACTAATTCTTATATTCTAGCTAGTGCCGCTCAAGCTTTAAAATTAACTCTCAACCCAATAAATATTCAAATAGGGGTTTTTAACCAACAAAATTGCACCCAATCCCCGGCTTATTCTACTCAATTTGGCATACAATTAATTAACGGACGCACCCTTAACATTTCTGCTACTACGCTTAATTTCCTCACCCACCCTTTACCTATGGCAAATCTGCATCCGCAACAAATTTCGCCAGAAAATATATCTGCGGAACTTTTAATACAGTGGAAATCCCCTATTGTACTTTTGGGTAGTGATATATATTACGATATTGAACCTATTCCTGTCTCAAAATTGCCGAACGGCTATCATTTAGTACAAACATTATTAGGCCCTCTAATAGCTGGCAAATCCCAATTAAACGCAAATAATCCAAGACGACAATCAATTTACAGAAATCATAATTCTTATTTTACTAATGCCACAATTTCTGGGCCAAACAACAACTGTGGTCAACAAATAAATCAGTTCTTCTCATTGGAAAATATTGGCATCTCGGAGCCCAAAATTGACGAGAAATTGGAAGGTGATGCTGTACACAGAAATTTTATTAAAACAATCAAAAAGGTGGGCGACAGATATGAAGTAAATTTACCTTTCCGCAGCGACCCTAAAGAAATTATTCTCCCCTCAAACTTCGGCTTAGCATGGGGACGTTTACGTTCAACCATAAATTCCTTGAATAAAAATTTCGAAAATTTGAAAAGATATGATTCAATAATAAAAGAGCAATTAGATTTGGGCATAATAGAGGAGGTAAAAGACATAAAAATTCATTCCTCTCCCTTGCATTACTTGGCACATCAACCCGTCTTTAAGGCTGACAAAAATAAATTGCGTATAGTTTACGACGGTTCGGCACGAGAGTCGAAAAATTCCCCTTCACTAAACGATTTGCTCTTTCCAGGCCCCATGCTCATGAATGATTTGATGGGCGTTCTTCTACGATTTAGGCTGCCAAAAATAGTCGTTGTCTGCGATATTGCGAAAGCCTTTCTGCAAATTAAAATAACACCTGAGCATCGAGATGCGAACAGGTTCCTCTGGCTAAAAACTATATACAAGCCATTTAGCAGTCCAAACATTCAATGCTATCGGTTCACCAGGGTGTCCTTTGGCCTTACTTGCAGTCCTTATTTATTGGCCGCGACTATAACCCATCACCTAAATCAATACAAAAATACCCTTTCAAAAGAAATAGCTCAAAATATATACGTCGATAACATATTATTCTCCGCTATAAAAATTGACGAGGCTAAACAAAAATGTTTGGAAGCTATAAATATTTTTAATGAAGCATCAATGCCCCTCAGAGAATTTGCCAGCAATGAAGAAAAGGCGATTGAGCATTTGCCAAACTCTTATAAATTAATAGGCACTAAACAAAAATTTTTGGGAATTTCATGGGATACGAGCGCGGATGAACTATCCCTGGCATTAAATCCATTTACTGAACAAAAAATTAATAAAAGGCAAATCCTCGCTTTCTTGGCATCACACTACGACCCTTTGGGCTTATTAGGCCCGTTACTTCTCCCTATTAAAATTTTTATGCAATCTTTGTGGGCTATAAATCCAGCCTTAACTTGGGACGAAGAAATTCCCGCCAATGCAAAAATTGAATGGGCAAAAATAATTAAAAATTGGACACCTACTACAATCGCCTTCCCTCGCAAATGCTTTTCTCCTAATGCAAAAAATATTAATTTTCAATTACACGCATTCTCCGATGCGTCCCAAATAGCTTTTGCAGTCACTATATATCTCCGTTCCTTTGACCAAACTAAAAATATAATTGAATCTAATTTAATATTTTGCAAAACAAAAGTCAAACCTAAAACAAAATCAAAAAAGTGCCCTTATACTATACCACGTCTTGAATTATTAGGCGTTTTGATAGGAGTACGCGCATTAAATTTTCTTAAAAAACAGCTCTCCTTCTCAATTAATCTAGATAAAACGCTCTTTCTTTGGACTGACTCATCCACTGTTTTAAATTGGCTCAATAATGATGAACAAATAAATGATGTGTTTGTAAACAACAGAATTAAAGAAATACGACAAACCGACCATTTAGAGGTAGGACATGTTACGGGCGACTCCAATCCTGCCGATTTGGCCAGTCGAGGAGAAAATGACGTCGACTCATTTCAAAATAACCAAATGTACTGGCTGGGTCCCCCATGGCTTTTGACAAATGACTGGCCTACACATAAATTTGTAAAAAATTTCTCTTCTGAAAAATTTAAAAATAATTTAGAAAATAGCCTTAAAAAAGAAATATCCTCTTTTTGTAATACAGTAACGCAAACAGAAGCATTTATTAACATCTCTCGCTACTCTCGCCTCCCGAAATTACTTAGAGTAACCGCTTACACCTTGCGGTTTATTGCAAAAATTAAAAATGAAAAAGAAGGCCTCTTTAAAAATTTTATTTCTCCTTCCCTTAAAATTAATCAAAACGAAATTAATGCTGCTATTACTATTCTCATAAAAATTGAGCAAAATATCGCGCCACCAAATGAATCCATTTGTTCGGCTCTGGGTATATACAAAGATGAAAACGAATTGCTTCGGTGTAAAGGGCGACTGACTAAAAGTTGCTTATCCCCGTCAGCAAAAGCACCCATTTATTACCGTCTAAATCTGAACTCACAAAAATTATAATCTACGAAACGCACCTCCTGTTACAACACGCTAGCACTAATCAAACACTTTCAACGATAAGGCGCAAATTTTGGATAACCTCAGGTCGGAGGACAGTAACACACGTTTTGCACAAATTATGCTTTACCTGTCGAAAATTCACTGCTAAACCCTTCGACTTACCAAATTATCCGCCGTTCCCTACTGAACGCGTCAATCCCGCACCTCCATTTACGTTTGTGGGATTAGACTTCTGCGGCCCTGTGTACGTACATACATATTCTGAATTTACAGCCAAAAGCGCCACAGCAAGGCGTTATAATAAAAAGTGCGAGAAAAATAAGGTTTGGATAGCTGTTTTTGTCTGCCTTGTTACCAGAGCAATATATTTAGACATAGATCCCGACCTCACTACGCAATCGTTTTTTGAAACTTTGAGAAGATTTTTTGCAAATTACGACCCAAAAACTATTTTTTGCGACTCCGCTCCTACATTTAAACATGCCAAAAAAGTACTGGCGTCCCACGCCGCACAATCTGACCCAAAGTTTAGCGCAATAAAATTTAATTTCCGCTGTCCGATGGCGGCATGGAAAGGTGGATATTATGAACGTTATATGGCCACCATTAAACATCATCTAAAAAGAGCACTTTCTAAAGGCGTTTTTCCAAAAATTGCACCCCTAAATTCTTTACGTACGTGCATTCAAGAAATTTCTACAGTAATAAACAGCAGGCCGATAACGTATGACAAATCCAATCCTAGCGATCCACTTCCGCTTTGCCCTTTAAACTTTTTACAACCATTAAGGCAAATTCAACCCATACCATTCCCAGACGTAGATGATATCAACGATCCTAACTATAACCCTTTGCCCCCCAGCGACCCATCTCACTTATTAAATCTTTGGTCTAAGCTTTGCTATGCAGCAAAATATTTTTGGTCTCAATGGAAAAATGACTATTTAGCGGTGTTGCGGGAAAGGTATGAGAAAATCACACCAAAGAAGCAAAGAAAACCAAACATTGGAGATTTAGTGCTGATAGCCGACCAAAACCTTCCGCAATCTAATTGGATGGTTGGGATTATAATCGAAGTATTTAAAAATTATTACAACCAGCCCGATAAAGCCAAAGTAAGAATTGTCTCTGCTCTGGGGAAGGGTCGTTTCATCGAACGAAGTGTGCACCACCTCCTGCCTTTAGAAACGGAGAACGAAAGCAAAGAAAGGAATTGCTCTCCCCCTGACATTGAGGCAGATGGGACGATCGTTCACACATAAAGGATAAGTTACATTGAAAATATTTACAAAAAACAACTTTAAAACTTTAAGCAATAAATTCCTTCCCCTATATAAAAATAAAACAACTTCTTTCACATTTGCCTTTTATTCTCTCATTTACATTTTAATTTCTCACCTACATTTTTAGTTTTTAACCAGCCATCTTAAAATTATTATGGGCTCTATATTTTCTTTAGAATTAATTTCAAACAACTTCTTCATAACCATTAACGAAAACAAATTTAATTATTCATTCTTAATGTTTATTATTATATTAGCTTGCATATTTACTTGCGTCCTCACGTTAATTATTATAAAAATTAAGAAGCTTTCTCGTCCCAAGGTCCGAAACCATTGGACCCCACCTCCAACGCTCATGGCTATAATCTTATTAATTCTTTTCTGCTCCCCGATTATTGAAGCGGGAAAATACAAAATACGTTCTAGCAGTCACAACTTACGCAAAGCTGCAAAATTTACAGGAAAAACTTCCGCTAGTATCCTTGCGTCTTCCGCTGCCTTTATTGGCCTAGATTACCTTGCTTCCTACTTCATGGAAAACCCAGATATTAGCGCTATTCTATTAACCTCCATTGGCTTATTCGGAATAACGATACTTTTGCTAACCACACATTACATAATGAAGCTATACAAAAAATTTAAAATTACAAATCATCGGGAGGAAAGTAATAATGAGCAAAATCCTCCCCTTACTAGCATTGAACTGCAAACCCTGCGCCAAATAGCGTCGCAATTAAGCCCCACGCATTAAAATAAACGAAATACATTAAAATTGTACATATTATATAAAATTTGTAAATAAAATTTAAATTTAATCATTTATTAAAACTTAGCATTTTTAAAGCTTTTTAAAAGGAAAGAATAGCTGTATGCCTAAATCTAAAATAAAACCCAAAACATCCATTGAAATCATCATGCAACATTTAGATCTGAACGACCCCAATAAAATTACTCAAAATCCCCCTTCACCAACTTTATCCCTAGCCTCCGAATATTCTGGCCCCGCTTCTCCAAAAACGGAAATTGAACATATTCCGACAACAGATTCATCACAACCTGAAACTAAAATTGCTGACCCAACCCCCAACATTGACGACGGAAATAAAGAAGCAAATAACAACTACCAAATCCTCAAACCGGACCGCCCTCCTATACTTGCACCTGAACAACCTAACAACAAGAAAAAATTAAACGTTACATTTAACAACTTAATAAACGACCCGACACAAATGGCTAAGAAAAATCCTTTGCCTGTTGCTGTTCTAATTAAAAGAGACGGGCAAGTTTACTCTACTAAAAATTATAAAAATCTTAATCCAAATTTTTATGGAAACAATATGCCAACCAAATCCAATGCTTGGAAACCTCCTCCGTTAATGTCTCTACATATACCACATCCTTACCAAATCCCAATGAACATTCAATCAACTAGCAACGCAACAACCCGCCATATTTACACCAATCACAAGAAAATGTTCTTTCCAACTCCAAAATGAAAACAACTCCGACGTGGGCAGTGTCAAAATTGCATTTTGAAATAGAATAAAAAATATAAAAAAAATGATTCACACTTAGCATCACTTATTTTCACTCCAAATTAAAAATTAATCTTTAGTTGCTTTTTCTAAAGCTATTTAATTTTTCTCACAATTGTTGACTTTACATATTTTTTCCTTTTAAAAGCAATTCGATTTCTCACTTTTTTACACTTGTTCACTTTTTACTGTTCTTATTCAGTTTTTCTACGATTTCCTATTTTTTAAATCCGATTAAGCTTTTATTTTTTTGCTTTTGCTCATCGACAATATATTTTAAATAAATTAAATTTTGTTAATAAAAATATATATTTTTTGGGATTTTTAAATTTTAATTTGCTTAAAAAGCAACAAAACTTCAAAAATTAAATAAAATAACTTAGGTTTCATTCAACGATATTCGGCCTATCGTTGAATGAAACACTTGAAAAAATTCTACTTTTTAATAAATCACCATAAGTTTAAACATGAACAAAATAAATAGAATTTGTGATGAATATATTTAAAAACGATTTTTTTATTTATATATTTGTTAATAATCCTGAAAAATAGAATATTTAAATTTAAAAATTAAAAATATTATTATGTTTACGTAACAAATTTAAAAATTTGTCATTAATTGAATTCTAATGATTAGGATCATTAAATATAATAAATATTTATTAATATTATTATTGTTTTGTACACTTTTTCATAAAATTATCTTTGTTATTTAATATTCAACTATATAGTGTATTATGTAATTAATAATATGTATTAATGAAACTTCTTTTTTAAACTATAGCCGAATTTAATTTATAGTATATTATATGTATTTTTATTATATATATTTTAAAACTAATTTTTCATTACGTATTCTCAAATTTATAAAATTAACGTAATTTTCTTATAATTATTTATTCATTTTTACAAATTTATTATAATAATCTTATCAATTACGATTAATAATTAATTATTTTTCATCTAATTAAAATTTTTTGTTATATGCAGCAAAATATTTGCTGCATATGCAGCAAAATATTTTTGGTCTCAATGGAAAAATGACTATTTAGCGGTGTTGCGGGAAAGGTATGAGAAAATCACACCAAAGAAGCAAAGAAAACCAAACATTGGAGATTTAGTGCTGATAGCCGACCAAAACCTTCCGCAATCTAATTGGATGGTTGGGATTATAATCGAAGTATTTAAAAATTATTACAACCAGCCCGATAAAGCCAAAGTAAGAATTGTCTCTGCTCTGGGGAAGGGTCGTTTCATCGAACGAAGTGTGCACCACCTCCTGCCTTTAGAAACGGAGAACGAAAGCAAAGAAAGGAATTGCTCTCCCCCTGACATTGAGGCAGATGGGACGATCGTTCACACATAAAGGATAAGTTACATTGAAAATATTTACAAAAAACAACTTTAAAACTTTAAGCAATAAATTCCTTCCCCTATATAAAAATAAAACAACTTCTTTCACATTTGCCTTTTATTCTCTCATTTACATTTTAATTTCTCACCTACATTTTTAGTTTTTAACCAGCCATCTTAAAATTATTATGGGCTCTATATTTTCTTTAGAATTAATTTCAAACAACTTCTTCATAACCATTAACGAAAACAAATTTAATTATTCATTCTTAATGTTTATTATTATATTAGCTTGCATATTTACTTGCGTCCTCACGTTAATTATTATAAAAATTAAGAAGCTTTCTCGTCCCAAGGTCCGAAACCATTGGACCCCACCTCCAACGCTCATGGCTATAATCTTATTAATTCTTTTCTGCTCCCCGATTATTGAAGCGGGAAAATACAAAATACGTTCTAGCAGTCACAACTTACGCAAAGCTGCAAAATTTACAGGAAAAACTTCCGCTAGTATCCTTGCGTCTTCCGCTGCCTTTATTGGCCTAGATTACCTTGCTTCCTACTTCATGGAAAACCCAGATATTAGCGCTATTCTATTAACCTCCATTGGCTTATTCGGAATAACGATACTTTTGCTAACCACACATTACATAATGAAGCTATACAAAAAATTTAAAATTACAAATCATCGGGAGGAAAGTAATAATGAGCAAAATCCTCCCCTTACTAGCATTGAACTGCAAACCCTGCGCCAAATAGCGTCGCAATTAAGCCCCACGCATTAAAATAAACGAAATACATTAAAATTGTACATATTATATAAAATTTGTAAATAAAATTTAAATTTAATCATTTATTAAAACTTAGCATTTTTAAAGCTTTTTAAAAGGAAAGAATAGCTGTATGCCTAAATCTAAAATAAAACCCAAAACATCCATTGAAATCATCATGCAACATTTAGATCTGAACGACCCCAATAAAATTACTCAAAATCCCCCTTCACCAACTTTATCCCTAGCCTCCGAATATTCTGGCCCCGCTTCTCCAAAAACGGAAATTGAACATATTCCGACAACAGATTCATCACAACCTGAAACTAAAATTGCTGACCCAACCCCCAACATTGACGACGGAAATAAAGAAGCAAATAACAACTACCAAATCCTCAAACCGGACCGCCCTCCTATACTTGCACCTGAACAACCTAACAACAAGAAAAAATTAAACGTTACATTTAACAACTTAATAAACGACCCGACACAAATGGCTAAGAAAAATCCTTTGCCTGTTGCTGTTCTAATTAAAAGAGACGGGCAAGTTTACTCTACTAAAAATTATAAAAATCTTAATCCAAATTTTTATGGAAACAATATGCCAACCAAATCCAATGCTTGGAAACCTCCTCCGTTAATGTCTCTACATATACCACATCCTTACCAAATCCCAATGAACATTCAATCAACTAGCAACGCAACAACCCGCCATATTTACACCAATCACAAGAAAATGTTCTTTCCAACTCCAAAATGAAAACAACTCCGACGTGGGCAGTGTCAAAATTGCATTTTGAAATAGAATAAAAAATATAAAAAAAATGATTCACACTTAGCATCACTTATTTTCACTCCAAATTAAAAATTAATCTTTAGTTGCTTTTTCTAAAGCTATTTAATTTTTCTCACAATTGTTGACTTTACATATTTTTTCCTTTTAAAAGCAATTCGATTTCTCACTTTTTTACACTTGTTCACTTTTTACTGTTCTTATTCAGTTTTTCTACGATTTCCTATTTTTTAAATCCGATTAAGCTTTTATTTTTTTGCTTTTGCTCATCGACAATATATTTTAAATAAATTAAATTTTGTTAATAAAAATATATATTTTTTGGGATTTTTAAATTTTAATTTGCTTAAAAAGCAACAAAACTTCAAAAATTAAATAAAATAACTTAGGTTTCATTCAACGATATTCGGCCTATCGTTGAATGAAACACTTGAAAAAATTCTACTTTTTAATAAATCACCATAAGTTTAAACATGAACAAAATAAATAGAATTTGTGATGAATATATTTAAAAACGATTTTTTTATTTATATATTTGTTAATAATCCTGAAAAATAGAATATTTAAATTTAAAAATTAAAAATATTATTATGTTTACGTAACAAATTTAAAAATTTGTCATTAATTGAATTCTAATGATTAGGATCATTAAATATAATAAATATTTATTAATATTATTATTGTTTTGTACACTTTTTCATAAAATTATCTTTGTTATTTAATATTCAACTATATAGTGTATTATGTAATTAATAATATGTATTAATGAAACTTCTTTTTTAAACTATAGCCGAATTTAATTTATAGTATATTATATGTATTTTTATTATATATATTTTAAAACTAATTTTTCATTACGTATTCTCAAATTTATAAAATTAACGTAATTTTCTTATAATTATTTATTCATTTTTACAAATTTATTATAATAATCTTATCAATTACGATTAATAATTAATTATTTTTCATCTAATTAAAATTTTTTGTTATCAAAATTTTTTGATAAACTAAGTGCAAAATATATTCTATATTATAATAACTTAACCAATGCTCATGTGGTTCCATATAATCCATACGTGTTCAATAAACATGCACCGCAATTAATTAACTATTATGTTTTTATATATATTCGCATTAATGTTTAATTTGTTGCTGGTCAGGTTGTGCTAAATATGTGTTTAAATATGATATAGTAATATTAAATGTCAAAAAAATTTTTAAACAATATAAATATAAAATAAAGTGGACTATGACGTATTCAATCAAATGACACGCACGACTATTAAGGTAATGATACAATTAAAATTAATTTTAAATAAAATATGTATATGATATGCAAAATACAAATTTAAATTTATGAGTAAACTAAAATGAGTAAACTCCATTTAAAAAATTGAGTTTACTTTATGAGTAAACTTCATTTAAAAAAGATTAATAATCCCATTGTTACTTAGAGAAGTAAATTACTTAGAGAAGTAATGCAAAAGTAATATTCCATCGAAAACATCTTTGAGGAATCAGCCTAAAGCCTGTTATAAACAATGAAAATAAAACTATCAATTACCATGGCTTATTCAACAAATAGGGTTTGTGCAACTAGTAATAAATTTTATCAATATTTTAAATTTAAAATATTGAAGATTAAATTTAAAAATTAAAAGATTAAATTTTTTTAAATTTTAAATAAGATTAAATTAAAAACTAAAAAACTAAATTTTTAATTTGAAATTATTATATTCTAAAAAAGTAGTTGAAGGATAAAAAAGATGATGTTGTGCCAGACAGTAAAAAGGAAATATTTAAGACAAAAATCGGTAATAAAACAATTAGAAGTGAATTAAAGAAGTCAACAAAATTTTATGAAGGCGAGAGCAATGGATACTTATACAAACTTGCCAAAATAACGTCTTTTGTTGCGGATGTAAATAAAATTTCAAAATATAAATAGGAGCAAAATAAAAGCAATTATATATGTTTTTAGTATGTAGTATATTTTGAAATAAATATTTCTTACATAAATTCATATACTTAAAGTAGTTAAAAAATTTCTTAACTTTTCTTAGACTATTGAAGAAAATCTCTCAACCGAAAATTTTGAAATGCGTTTTATATTAATGTATTACCCTCTTTCATGATCCGCCGGGTAATTACTTAGGCATACGGTGAATACCATAGATCAAATTCACGAAGCTTGAATAGATGAGAAAATAATTTTTATTAAAATATTAAAATAAAATTAAAAGTTTGTTTTAAAAACGAAGAAATATGTTTCACAAATATATCAAAGTGAAATGATTCCATTAGTATCGTCTATTGTAGAATTGGATGAGTAATTGGATATGAAGTCCTGGAAAATGATTTGCTATTTTGGTTCAATTATTATGCTATTGAACAAAATGAAAATTACGCTATGAAAAGAATTTTAACTGAAATATGAAATTTAAAATTGAATTTTATTAAAAATTGCTAGATGAAATTTCTTAAATTTATAAATAAATTTTAAAATAATGTAATTATCACTATATTTTTAGAAGAATTATTGAGATTCTATAGAAAGAATTGGATTTAATATCAATTATTACCTTGAACTACATTAAAGAGATTAATCATAAATTTTTAAAAATTTGTTATATTTAATAATTTTTAAAAATAAAAATTTATATTTCGTGATTATTAAAAATCAGTTTTCAACTAGGTTTTTATAAAAATTTAAAGAAATTACTTTTAAAACACTAAAATAATTTTACAAAGCTATAGGATAGCAAACGTCATTTTTCTTAAAATGATTGTAATTAGGCCGGTAGTTAATATTTATTAATGAATTGTCAATTGTTTAATTAGTTTCCGTTAATTTACTAATAAATTATATAAAATAAATTAATTATTGAAAATTTAGGGTTGGACCATTACTTAACCCAATAACGTCGGAAATTAGAAGTTTTAGAATGAAGTTTAAAACAAAGGTTATGTAATAGACTCAGGGTGTTACTTTTGATATGCATAATATTTATAACTTAATTTTTAATATTTTCATAAATCAGGACAAGTATCATGACAAAATAATTTGTTGTATCATGACAAAATAAAGGACTACACTTTGATGATTAAAGTTTAAAGATGACAATATGTGTTAAAATAATTTCAATTATTGAATTTGAAAAATAAACAAGATAGAATAAAATATGAACAAATGATGCCGGTAAACCAAAAAATTAATTTAAATTCTGAAAATACAGTAAATAAAAATAAATAAAAATAAAATAATGATAATAAATCATTAAATTCTAGCTTGTTAGCATAACCAAATACATTTTGGTACCAGAAATGTTAACAAAAGAGAAACTTGGACTGGTACAATAGACTTCAAACTTAAGTTCACGTAAGCGTCGACCCTGACAATATTGTAGGGTGAAGTAAAAGCCATTTTCTTAATAAGTATAAAATATAATCACAGTAAATTTAACATATTCGATAATTCGGCATTGGAATGCCTTAAAACAGGAGATAAGCTATAAAAGTGTTTAACTAATATTTTTTATCATTTTCTTAAAAATTTTACAGAAATTTTTATCTGAAGATTAATACAAAAATTGATTTTTTTATTAAGATTTTTATTTTTTAACTCTAAAGAACAATTGTAAGAACTCTAAAGAGCTAGCAGCAAATCACCCGAATTGTTAAAAAAAGATTTGATTGTATATTGAATTTCGATTCCAATTCATTTTGCCTTCGTTTTACACTCGCAGCACTTTTCAAGCCAAATCAAGCCGTGAATGTTAATTTTTAAATGGATTCCGTTAAATTTTTATTATCTTGCTGCATTGAAATAGATCGTGATTTGTATTTATATAGTATCTTTATTTAATATTAGTCACATTTAATTTTAAATAATTTATACCAATTGACCCATTAAAGCTCTAGTGATGCAATATTAAAAACAAATTCAGTAAACAAAAATTAACGATAAGATATGCAAATTATTTATTCATCTAAAATATAAACAATTTCGAATAAATCTTTGAGGGGATTCAAGTTTTTATATTTAAGCACAAGAAATTAAAATAATGCGGACAATAATCCATTTTCACACAAAATAAATTTAAATTTTATTTTTGATGAAAAAATTAATAATATAGCTTGTTATTTAAAAGAGTATTTGTTAATTTATTAATATTATATATTAATATTAATCTTTCTTAATATTAATCAATAATTTAAATAGTTATTAAAAAATAATTAATAACGGCATAGGTATCAAAGATTCCGAAAATAAAATCATTAATTTATTTATTGTATTATTAAAATTTATATGGTGACACGACAAACGATACTGGCAACGAGCAAAATAACCTTTGAGAAACAAATTAAATTAGAAAATTAAATTTTAAAAAAAATTTCAAACCATAAAAAGGAAAATATCTTAGTATAACAAAAAAGCTAATTATATATTCTTATATAACTATTTTATAATAAATTAAATAAAATATTACCTCCCAAAAAGTCGGTGTAATAATAAAATTAAAAATATTAAATTTAAAAAATTAAAATAGACATATATGAAAGAAACTTAAATAAAATCAAAAACAATATTGTAAAAAGATAAAATATAGCAATTTAATATTTATAAAAATTTTTGATTTTTAAATTTTAAAATTTTTCGAATCAAAATGCTAAAAAATGTCTTTCAAAAAAGCTTTAAATTTAAAATTTCAGATAATTTTTTGGCGTTAAAAAGTACCTCAAAATGTGACGGTTTAAATTACAAATTTAAAATTACAAATTAATTTAAATTATAAAAACGGTAAACATTTTAAATTAAAAAATTTTTTTACTTTTTTAGGTAAATACTATAGAAAATAAAATTTTGAATAGATGTCTTCTATTAATCAATTAAAGAAAATTTCTGGGAAACAGAATTCTATTGCAGAAAAGTTTATCATAAATGAAAGAAAAATAGTTACCGAGAAAAAATTGTTCTGACCGAGTTAGAAAATAAATTTCATCAACATACAAAACAAAACAAAATTATTCAAAAAGACATCTACATATTTTCAATATCTTGAATAATTATGATACAAGTAAACTTTAAATTTTTCAAATAAGCCTTAGTATCAAAGAAAGAATGAAACGCTACTTATAAAAAAATAATAATAAACTGCAAATAATAATAATAACAACTTTGCAAAGATCGACAACAACTTTGACATAATTTTTAAAATAAAATTAATTTTGTTATTAAAAATTTAATTTGTATTAAAAAATTCGTTATATTCAATAAAAAAATTTTTTATTTCTGTGAAGTTGGAGGCAATCATTGCATCAAAAAGGGCTAGGCGAATATCATCGACATGCCTCCAGCTGCTATGCATGTGCCGCTTATCGATATTCGCAATAACTTTACTTCATCTAACTACGCATTCGCCAGTTGGCGCTCAAATCATGTGTTTAAGTTATTTTTGTAAAAAAATTAAAAATTAAATTTAAAATGTAAATAATTTTAATAAATTAAAATTCTATGAAATCAAAATCGCTAAATGCACTTATTTATATGAGAATAATAGCATTATTGAAGAAAAAAGAATAAAGCGAATGAATTTGTCGATCAATACAATCATGTTTATTTCATTCGTACTAGAAAATCTTTTGACTTTGTTATAAAATATGCGCATCCAATTATAAAACAGTTTATTAATTTACTGATTTAGAAATTGAATAATGAAATTAAATTTTGCAATTTTTCGTAAAAATTTTTCACAAATTGCAAGCTCTTAAGTATCATGGAGAGCAATTATAAATATAATAAAACATTATTATATTAAAGTAATAAATTAAAATATCTTCTTAAGACCAATCTATTTATTTAAAATTAAATTCCATTCTAAATTACTAAAATGTATATCCATTCATTAAAATATCATGCTGAAATACATATATCGATAAATTATAAAAATAGAAGTACATGTATAATGCTGTTAAAAGATGCACTGGACGAATAAAAAATAACATACTTATATAAACCTATTAAAATAATCTAAACTTTTTTTGCTTTTATTTAAGCGGAATAAAAATAATTATGATAAATTTTTCATTTTAAATCAATAATCAAATTACTTCAAATTTTGTTTTAGATCTGAGCAATATTAAAGATGTTTGAATTTTTTGGCATATTTATTTGATATATCAATAAAGAATGTGTATGAATACGTAAAATATATTTGAATATCTATATATTAGCAAGTATGTTAAATTGAATATTTATTCAAAATAAATATTTAACAAAATATTTATTCAACATATTATTTAAAAAAGAACTGGTAAATATTCAGCATCGCAGCAGAACGCGCTTCTTTGCAATCTTTAGAAAACTACGTTCAAAGGTTCTTTAACAAAATAATTCATCCTTAGGCAAATCCAAAATAATTCATCCTAAAATAATTCATCCTTAATTTACATATAATAAATAATCATGAAATACTTTAAACATACTTCTTGTATTGTGAATGGGTTTTAATGTATAAAAATAAATAAATAAAATTATTAGCTAGATAAACATCACGATAAAATAATATAATATAAATAAAAGCTCAATAATTGTAAAATACCGTATTTATTCTAATAGAATGGCCCCTCTAATAGAATGGCCCCTCCAATAGAATGGCCCCTTTTTGGAGGTATCGAAAAATAGAGTGGCCACCTCTATTTGAATGGCCCCTCCAATAGAATGGCCCTTTTAACTACAAAACATATACCTAATACATTGTTTTATTTTCTTATTACCTGTTAAATAGTACTCTTTAGTTAAGATAATCATAATATTTTTGAGCAAATCTGGAGTCATAACAGGGAGATTAAGAGGGACATCAGGGATTTATGAGGATTAGAAGTGATATTACGAAATTACAACGATTTACTCAAGATAAATACTATCAAGGAATTAAGAGACTTAAGGTTAGATATTCATGGATTTGATAGATTAGATTTATCAGAGAACTTGCTAGGTGGGATACATAGGATTTACAGGAATAATGATGGATTTGGTGAGATTTGGTATAGTAATGTTTAGTGATATAACTCTCTATTGATTTAACTTGAAATTAAGCTTGTTCCATGGGAATTGATATCTAATTTCATGTAAAATTTTGGAAATTGAAGACATACGAAAATTTTCGAATTTTTAGTACTTTAGAATTTCCAGTACTCTTTTGAATTTACACCCTATAGAATTTTCAGTACTCATTAATCCTTCGATATCATCTAAATTCATCAATCTCCCTCCGAATCTCTTCCGATTTTAATATATTACGTCCAAATTCCAAGATCCCACGAACTTTTAGAAGCCAAATTTACCGGAGATTTTGATTGTGTGGCACCGAAGTACATAAAAATAGCCTTTTTGCCCAGCATGCAAAAGATTTAATGTTTTATAGTGTTACGAAAAGAAAGATTCACTAAACAAAGTCAAAAATATAGAATTCTACAAGAAAAATTGATTAAATTTCGAAGTCAAAAATATTCGATTGGACATTAGCTTCATCCAATCTTTGATTTTTACCTATGAAAAATAGAATGGCCACCTCCATTAGAATGGCCCCTCCAATTGAATGGCCCCCTTTTAGGGGTATCGAAAAATAGAGTGGCGGCCAATCTATTAGAATATATACGGTATATTGGCTACTATTTAAATTTAAAAAATTGTCAAAAAATTACAAGTTTTCAATCTTAAGAAACATTTGCCTTTTACTTGTGCGAGGATAAACGTGCCTATATGGATAGTATCTTCTTCATTAATAGGCTGAATACAAGGTAAATTAATTAATAATTTAACAGTCATAGGCCGTTTGCTTTTGATCGAATTAGAAAATGCCAAAAATAAAATATATTACTTTGATTATAAATCTCTATCTTAAAAAATGTTCAAAATAATTTTTAATAAACTGAGATAATGGTACAACAAAATCTTACCTTATGCTATGAAACTAAAAATTTTTAATAGATAGAAAGTGTAAACTTGAACCATGCTCTTTTGTGTAGTTGATCCTGACCATTGCTTTTTGGGTAGTCGGCATTGGTTAAACAATAAGCATTCTTAATGTTGACTTAGTGAGTTAAATTAATAAAAAATTAAATACATATAATTCCTGTTAAATTTATGAAATTGATATCAAAAATAAATTTAAAAATAACTGTGATACTAATTATATAATAAAAACCTTGATATTAATTTTCACTGAAAGTGAAAAGTATTTTATTATATTTAATTACCATAATAAATAAACATTTTATAATATTTGGGGTTTAATTAGTAAAAAGTATCAACAGTTGTGTTCTATACGTAGTTATGCGCTGGACCTTCCCGGTCCAGGCACCTTCAGAGCGCCGTATGTGATTGGGGAATTTTGGGAAGGGGAGAGGCGCAGAGGACAATCGAATAATAAAAGACGTTCATAATATTTATTTCATTTAAGATATAAATTTAAATGAGTAGTGTTTTAGTAATTGGAAATAATAACAGGGGAATATATTTCATGGACATTAACATAGGATAAAACTGAATTGAACTGAACTGAAGATGAGGATATAATTAAGTGGTTAAATAGAGGGAATAGTGGGTGGGATATGACAAAGTTGATCGGACAATGTGTCTGGGAAAGATGGGAGGAAGTGTATAAAGTTGTTGACAAAAGGATAAATGTAATTGTGATTAACGTTGGGAACGGAAGAAGGTGAACAATAATGGAGAAGAAAAGAGATTAAGTGTAAAGATAGGCTGGGAAGTAATAAATATAAAATAAATATAAACAGCTATGGGAAATATGGTCGGGGTCGGGACTTGATGAAAAGGCAAGTATCGAGTCTCGAGTCCGGGGGTAACATCTCCCTGCCGCCAATAAGCGCGACCCTGCGCTTATGGATTGTTGGTTGGTTTTTTTGGAGGGGAAAGGAAGATTGAGTCTGATGGTGGTTTTTTAGTCCGCCATTACAATTTTCCTAATTTTCAGTGAAGTTTGGATCAAATGTTGGGTTTTAAGTCCGACATTTTTGGGAGTGGGGTTTATTTTGTTTTGGCAATTCTAGTATTTTTTGTAGAGCCAATGGAGATGTGTGGTAAATGGTGGATTTTTAGGCCGCCATTTTGGATTTGTTAAATTTAGAAATGATGGTTGTCTATTCCGTCATTTTTTGGGCTTTTGGTTGTATGTTTATTTGGAAGTTTCACGTTGGGCTTTGGTGATCAAATGGTGTTTTTACTTATTCCGTTTGATCTTAATGGAAAGGGGATTTTGTTCTATTCTAAAATATTTATTTCCCCATGGTTTTTAAAGACTCGATACTTAAATATAAGGGGGAAAGGAAAATCAGAACCAAAAAAAATAAAATATAGATGAATGAGGGGAAGGAACAGTAAAATCTGGAATTAAATATTTTGAAATGGAAACTAGAGGGAGAAAAGTGAAAAATTGTAAATTACAAATTTGGAAAAATGAAAATGTGATTGAATTTGTTTTTGTTAATCCGTTTTCATTCATCGGCCAAAATCATTTTGTGGTCAGAGCAATTTCGAGTTCAGATTGAATTTGAAAGTAGTTGTGTGTTCAGGGAAGCATATTGAGTTGAGAAAGCAATGTCATATTGTCGTTGAAAAGAGATTGAGAAAGGCATGTTCTGTTGAGGAGGCATTTTGGGTTGAGGAGGCATATTGTGTTGGGAACGGATTCGAGTTCAGACTGAATTTTAATATTAGTGTTGAAGTGAGTTATTGATATTGAAAATAATAACTTACTTGTGTGTTCATCTTCGGGTATTAGAGGAGATTAGGAAAGTAATTAATAGTTGTTCGAAAATTATTGAGTTTTTGACTAAGCACTTTCAATAATTTCGAAAATATTTTATTTAGGGTACTTGAGGGATTTGCATCTCCTAAAGGTGTCGGGATGGGGAGTTCGGATTAATTGAAGTAAAATTTTTGCGTCTTTTTGGTTCTTAAATTTTGGTTTGTAAATTTGGAAGGGGTTGTAAATTTGGATTAAAGGGATTAGTTGAATGGTGGGTGGGATTTAATGATAATTCAAATTTTCCAGGGATAGATAAACTAATATTTAGATACTCTCAAAGCCTTTTATGATACATAACTCGTCTTTGAGGTTTTTGGGCTAAATGGGATTGGCTTTTCTAAGAGTTAATCGAATAATGGGACTGAGGTTTTAAGAAGTTATTAGTGATTTGGGAGCTTTGGGAAGGGGGAGGGGATTTATTGTTTCCCAATTAGATTAATTATGATTAATTTCAAATTAATTCTAATGGATTTCTTTATTTGAAGAGAGGGATCTATAAAATATTACAAAATTTTTCGTCTTTAAATCAAAAAATATAGCATTAAACAAGTTAATTAGAAAAATTTGAACGCTAAATAGAATACTTTAATTTTCGACGAATTAAAAAATACATATTTTAATAATTTAAATATTTATAATTTAAAATTTATATTTCAGAAATTTAACTACTTCTCAAATTAAAAAACTTACAATTCTAGGTCAACCAACTAAGAGGGATTTATTTCTCCTCTAGTGCCCATCAAGGTTCAATTACCCAAGTTTAAGTTAATTTATTTATTTCATCGCGGCTTATCGAGGCTAACTTGTTATTGTTTATGGTTGTTTATTATACTTGTTTTTAATACCCCTAAATTCAGATATCCACTTTCAATTTTTCAACTACATATTATGATATATGAAACTATTTTATAATTTATACATTTGAAAGCCTTAAATTATTTTAAAAATTATTTTAAAATGTCTGATAATAATAAGAATAATGAGATTGTTGAAAAACAAGAAAATCAAGAAAAACAACCAATAATTAAATTAAAATACTAAATATTTTTTTATATTATTTTTAAACTTAAAAATATGTTCGTTTAAAATTTTACTAAACTAATTTCTAATTAGAAAATTTTGCTTGCGTATTATTCAAATTGCAAATTTAAATACCCTTATTGTAATTCTTAATAGAAACATGCTATTAAATAATCTAAGCTATTAAATCAAATTATCAAGTCTTTTTAAAAAAATTATAGAACACAATTTATTTATAACGGAAAAACATTCCCTACAAACGAACAGTTATACACATATCACAAAATTAATCCATTTCCTACTCACAGATATAATTTATACAAAGAGACCAATAAATTAATAATACCAATAAATTATTAAATTAATGATACAATTTGTTCTAGCCGCCTTTATTAAGTTCCTTCTTTTTCTTGCTTTTACGCTTCCCCTCTTGCTTTCGCCCTCACACGTTGTTGATTTTACCTCTTTGTTTTTATCATTGTTTTAAATAATAATTGAATAATATATAAGATAATTTACTATTAATAATTCATATAAGATTAATTTACTTTATTTAAATAAATAATTTACAGACAAGTTATTTTAATTATAAGAATTTTTCAGCAATAAAAAATGTCAGCGTGGAAGTATTCCTCAAATGGAAAGAAAGTGGTTTATATTAGAATCATGTATAAAGACTAAATCTATAATTGTTATAATGGATATTTAAAATGACTTGATTTTCGAAATAAAATTTATAATACAACTTATATAGAACACAATTTATTTATAACGGAAAAACATTCCCTACAAACTAATTCCCTACAAGGCAAAGAAAACGAAAACAAGCATTTTTAATTTTTAATTTTCAAATTTTTAATTTATAAATTTTTTAAAATTTTTTAGTGATAGATTTAATAAAAATTTTAAGTCCTAGAATTCGCAGATTAGTGAAGACGCTAATGGACAAAAAATACTATCTGAAATACATACAAGAAACTCTTGAAAATATTTTCAAGTTAGCTATACTATTATTAATCAATTTATTTAAATTTATAAAATTTAAATTTTTATCAACTGATTGTAACAAATTGTTTTTATATTAATATTTTATTTTTCTTGTCTAATATATGTACATAAATATTATACAATTCTCAAAAAATTTTTTATCAATATTTGAAGCAATTATAATTTAATTAAAAATTTGCATTTTTTATTATACAAAAACAATTATTTGGACTATATAAGGAAGTTGGATATAAGATTGTCGGATCCGGTTCGGATATCGGATCCGGATATCCGAAGATTTCCAACTATCCGACAACCTTAGTTGGATACATTCATTTTATCAGCGGATTTGCAGGGACACATAGGATTTTGAGCAATAATGATGGATTGAGTGGGATTTGGGATAAAATTCTGGAAATTTCAGGATTTCTTGAAGCCATGCGAAAATTTTTTATTTTTGGTAGTTCAGTGTTTTAGTAATCTTTAATCTTTTTTAAAAATTTTAGTCTAAATTTTTAAAAATTTAGAATTTTAAGTACTCATTAATCCTTTGATATCCATCCTCCAAATTCACCAATCCTCTCCAAATCTCTCCCGATTTCAATAAATTACGCCAAATTTCAAGATCCCGCAAACTTTTAAGAGCCAATGTACTGGAAATTTTGATTGTGTGGCACCGAATTCAATCAAAAGTTGCAATTTTAGCCAGCAGGCAAAAGACTTTTATGTTTTATAGTGTTACGAAAATGAAGATTCGCTAGCCAAAGTTGAAAATATAGAATTTTACAAGAAAAAACGATTAAATTTCGAAGTTGAAAAATATTCGATTGGACATTAGATTCATCCAATCTTTGATTCTTACCTATGAAAAATAGAATGGCCACCTCCATTAGAATGGCCCTTCCAATTGAATGGCCCCCTTTTGGGGTATCAAAAATAGAGTGTCGGCCATTCTATTAGAATAAATACGGTATATTCATTAAGATTATATAAATATTTTTAATGAATAAAAATGTGTATGAAATTCAGGCAAGAAGCATGCTAGGATCGGCCATGAAATAATTAAAAAACTAATAATTTATAATAAAGGGTTGACCAAAAATCAGTTAATGTTAACTAAACTAATTTAATTATAATGGATTTTAACTAAAGAAGGTTTAAAGAATTAATTTATCTAATCTACTAATTAGATATATATTTACCGTATTTTTTCAAATAGAGCCCCAACCTCAATTAGAGCCCCACCCCAAATACAGCCCCACACAAAAAATATTGGTGGAAAAATAGTAAAAAATAGCCCCACAATTTTTTTAGACGTATTAAGAGTAGGAATGTCGGTCCTTTGAAAATCTTTGGATAACTGGAACCGAACTGAACCGAAAAATCATCGGTTCTTTGGTTCGGTTCAGTCCCGAACCTATAACCCTAATTAAGAGAGTTAAGGAAATAAAGGTGATTGCGTAGGAGGGTTCGGTTCAGTCCCGAACCTTTGTTCCTGCTTCCTTTCCACTAATTTTAACCGAGCGGTCTCTTTATTTGACGTCTTTTTTAGCCTTTTCAAAAACCATTCTAGTAAGGACTTCCAATTCGACTTTTCCTCCCCGGGAAGTGACTCATAAATTGTAAAGGCGGCCCCACGAAGGTAAAGTGGTAATATTTGGCACATTTTGGGGGAGTCCAATTGTGGGCTGTTGCAATACGGTTGAAGTTTTTTAAATAGGCAGTGAAGTCTACTGTGCCATTATAGAATCACGGATAGGGTAAACCACTGGAACCCATTGAATTATTGTTCTCTTCCAATATTTCCCCTTCATTTTTTCCGATTTCTAAGTTTTCCTCTTTCATTTTGATCGTTCAATAATTTTCAATACAGCCCTCTTTAAAAATTATTTCCCAATTTTAATTATTGCTCAAATTTTCGCAACACTTAATATTTTATCCTTTTCAATTTAGCTAAAGTTTGCCCACGTTTCGGGAACTAATAGGTGGCCCGGCCTTGCCACTACTAGTCTATTGCGAAGGGATTCGAGCTTATTTTTTATTCTTTTTATTTTTGGCCAATTAAATTTTTTTATAGACGTGCACGTATTACTTTAAATCAAGGCTGGATACGAAAATTAAAGAACTAAGCTGCCTTTCGGTAAGCAGCTTCCCTCAGAAAGATCCCAAATTCTCTTATCGTCCAATGGCCTTCCGAGAAGTTAGACTTCAGAAAATCCCCACTGCTACTTTACAACCCCTCTTCTTTCTTTGAAAGCCTCAGAATATCCCCAATCCTCTTTGAAGAATTTTCCCAAAGATTTTCCAATGTCACACCCCTCCGAAGAATAATTCCCTCCTTCAGAAAATGCCAATCCTCTGTCCTTTCTGCTCTCCTTGAAAAATGTTCTTCCCCAAATTCTTTTTCTGAGTCAATCAGAAAGTTCAGACAATTTTCCCCCACTATTCAAAAAGCCCAAATTTTTCTTCTTCGTTATCCCCCTTGGACCTGAAGATTTCCCAAGATTCTTCTTTCCCAAAATTCTTATTATTCAGACCCTTGCGATCTTCTTTTTCCCTGAGAAGTTTCCCCAACTTCTTAATTCTTCAAGCTTTGTGATTCTTCTTTATTTTATCCCCAGAGAGGTATACCCAAATCTTCTTTATTCTTCGTTGTTACCCCAGAAAGTGTTTGCCCAATTCTTCTTATCTTCAGGTTCTTCTTTTCTTCTTTATTGATGAACCCCTTTCTATTCTTCTTCTTTTTAGTTCCCCCAAAATGAATGCCCATGTAAATAGCTGACAACCACATATTTATAGAAAATTTTCCCCTGCGCAAAAAGTTGCGGGTTGTAATATTTTTAGTTTGATTGACACCCCCAAAATTAGGCGTTTCCTTTTATTTTTAATAAATATTTTCCTTTTTCCCATTTTTTAAAGTAAATTAATGCACATTCCCGCCCAAATTTCAGTCACACTATGTGAAAAGAGAACAGGACTAGTTTAATCATTTTTTCGCCCAAATTAGTATTTTTGATTGATGAGTAGAAGAAAAGATTTTTTAAAATAAAGTATATTTGGAGAGTAATTTTAGGTGAAGAAATAAAACAAATTTTTGAATAAAGGTGGAGGAGAAGGAATATATTTTGTTTAATTAGGTGGTGATATGGAAATTCAGGAGCGCCATATTATATTTCCTAGTTCTTGGAACTAGTCGACGTTGAGCCCCAGGAGTGGAAACCCACCCTTGGGGCGCGCCGAACAACCAATTAAATAGAAAGCTTTCTTTTTAAGGGTTTATTCAACAAATATATTTAACAAACTATAAGGGAGGGAGAACCGGCCAACTTTTGGTCTGTGTTGAGATTGGGCGAATGAAATTATTTGGCCGGTTCTCGCTCGCCTTTTATGGGCCATGCAAAAAGGGCGGTATATAATTATACTTAATTATGACAAAAAGAAAAATACTATTTATGAAAAAATTAACGTTAATCTCATGAATTTATCAAGATGACATATACCTTAATTCGTCATCTTCTTCTATTCTCATTTTTAAACCAGTCCCAAAGAACAGCATCTTTACATTTAATTGCACGCTCTTTTTAAACAACAAGCCGGATCTTTTTTGTCGGAAGTTCTTCTGTTTCCATGGTTGCTGCTAAAATGAACTCTTAATTTACTTTACAAAATATACAATTTTTGGAATTTATTCTTTAAAGTTTATGATATCAATATATGACATTACATTATATTATATGACATTACATATATTACCTTCTATTTCTTGCTTTTACGCTTCCCCTCTTGCTTTCGCCCTCACACGTTGTTGATTTTACCTCTTTGTTTTTATCATTGTTTTAAATAATAATTGAATAATATATAAGATAATTTGCTATTAATAA
This sequence comes from Meloidogyne enterolobii, assembly GCA_963681835.1. Classification (NCBI taxonomy): domain Eukaryota; kingdom Metazoa; phylum Nematoda; class Chromadorea; order Rhabditida; family Meloidogynidae; genus Meloidogyne; species Meloidogyne enterolobii. The sequence goes on from CAVMJV010000277.1 coordinate 56,125, forward strand.
TTCATATAAGATTAATTTACTTTATTTAAATAAATAATTTACAGACAAGTTATTTTAAATTATAAGAATTTTTCAGCAATAAAAAATGTCAGCGTGGAAGTATTCCTCAAATGGAAAGAAAGTGGTTTATATTAGAATCATGTATAAAGACTAAATCTATAATTGTTATAATGGATATTTAAAATGACTTGATTTTCGAAATAAAATTTATAATACAACTTATATAGAACACAATTTATTTATAACGGAAAAACATTCCCTACAAACTAATTCCCTACAAGGCAAAGAAAACGAAAACAAGCATTTTTAATTTTTAATTTTCAAATTTTTAATTTATAAATTTTTTAAAATTTTTTAGTGATAGATTTAATAAAAATTTTAAGTCCTAGAATTCGCAGATTAGTGAAGACGCTAATGGACAAAAAATACTATCTGAAATACATACAAGAAACTCTTGAAAATATTTTCAAGTTAGCTATACTATTATTAATCAATTTATTTAAATTTATAAAATTTAAATTTTTATCAACTGATTGTAACAAATTGTTTTTATATTAATATTTTATTTTTCTTGTCTAATATATGTACATAAATATTATACAATTCTCAAAAAATTTTTTATCAATATTTGAAGCAATTATAATTTAATTAAAAATTTGCATTTTTTATTATACAAAAACAATTATTTGGACTATATAAGGAAGTTGGATATAAGATTGTCGGATCCGGTTCGGATATCGGATCCGGATATCCGAAGATTTCCAACTATCCGACAACCTTAGTTGGATACATTCATTTTATCAGCGGATTTGCAGGGACACATAGGATTTTGAGCAATAATGATGGATTGAGTGGGATTTGGGATAAAATTCTGGAAATTTCAGGATTTCTTGAAGCCATGCGAAAATTTTTTATTTTTGGTAGTTCAGTGTTTTAGTAATCTTTAATCTTTTTTAAAAATTTTAGTCTAAATTTTTAAAAATTTAGAATTTTAAGTACTCATTAATCCTTTGATATCCATCCTCCAAATTCACCAATCCTCTCCAAATCTCTCCCGATTTCAATAAATTACGCCAAATTTCAAGATCCCGCAAACTTTTAAGAGCCAATGTACTGGAAATTTTGATTGTGTGGCACCGAATTCAATCAAAAGTTGCAATTTTAGCCAGCAGGCAAAAGACTTTTATGTTTTATAGTGTTACGAAAATGAAGATTCGCTAGCCAAAGTTGAAAATATAGAATTTTACAAGAAAAAACGATTAAATTTCGAAGTTGAAAAATATTCGATTGGACATTAGATTCATCCAATCTTTGATTCTTACCTATGAAAAATAGAATGGCCACCTCCATTAGAATGGCCCTTCCAATTGAATGGCCCCCTTTTGGGGTATCAAAAATAGAGTGGCGGCCATTCTATTAGAATAAATACGGTATATTCATTAAGATTATATAAATATTTTTAATGAATAAAAATGTGTATGAAATTCAGGCAAGAAGCATGCTAGGATCGGCCATGAAATAATTAAAAAACTAATAATTTATAATAAAGGGTTGACCAAAAATCAGTTAATGTTAACTAAACTAATTTAATTATAATGGATTTTAACTAAAGAAGGTTTAAAGAATTAATTTATCTAATCTACTAATTAGATATATATTTACCGTATTTTTTCAAATAGAGCCCCAACCTCAATTAGAGCCCCACCCCAAATACAGCCCCACACAAAAAATATTGGTGGAAAAATAGTAAAAAATAGCCCCACAATTTTTTTAGACGTATTAAGAGTAGGAATGTCGGTCCTTTGAAAATCTTTGGATAACTGGAACCGAACTGAACCGAAAAATCATCGGTTCTTTGGTTCGGTTCAGTCCCGAACCTATAACCCTAATTAAGAGAGTTAAGGAAATAAAGGTGATTGCGTAGGAGGGTTCGGTTCAGTCCCGAACCTTTGTTCCTGCTTCCTTTCCACTAATTTTAACCGAGCGGTCTCTTTATTTGACGTCTTTTTTAGCCTTTTCAAAAACCATTCTAGTAAGGACTTCCAATTCGACTTTTCCTCCCCGGGAAGTGACTCATAAATTGTAAAGGCGGCCCCACGAAGGTAAAGTGGTAATATTTGGCACATTTTGGGGGAGTCCAATTGTGGGCTGTTGCAATACGGTTGAAGTTTTTTAAATAGGCAGTGAAGTCTACTGTGCCATTATAGAATCACGGATAGGGTAAACCACTGGAACCCATTGAATTATTGTTCTCTTCCAATATTTCCCCTTCATTTTTTCCGATTTCTAAGTTTTCCTCTTTCATTTTGATCGTTCAATAATTTTCAATACAGCCCTCTTTAAAAATTATTTCCCAATTTTAATTATTGCTCAAATTTTCGCAACACTTAATATTTTATCCTTTTCAATTTAGCTAAAGTTTGCCCACGTTTCGGGAACTAATAGGTGGCCCGGCCTTGCCACTACTAGTCTATTGCGAAGGGATTCGAGCTTATTTTTTATTCTTTTTATTTTTGGCCAATTAAATTTTTTTATAGACGTGCACGTATTACTTTAAATCAAGGCTGGATACGAAAATTAAAGAACTAAGCTGCCTTTCGGTAAGCAGCTTCCCTCAGAAAGATCCCAAATTCTCTTATCGTCCAATGGCCTTCCGAGAAGTTAGACTTCAGAAAATCCCCACTGCTACTTTACAACCCCTCTTCTTTCTTTGAAAGCCTCAGAATATCCCCAATCCTCTTTGAAGAATTTTCCCAAAGATTTTCCAATGTCACACCCCTCCGAAGAATAATTCCCTCCTTCAGAAAATGCCAATCCTCTGTCCTTTCTGCTCTCCTTGAAAAATGTTCTTCCCCAAATTCTTTTTCTGAGTCAATCAGAAAGTTCAGACAATTTTCCCCCACTATTCAAAAAGCCCAAATTTTTCTTCTTCGTTATCCCCCTTGGACCTGAAGATTTCCCAAGATTCTTCTTTCCCAAAATTCTTATTATTCAGACCCTTGCGATCTTCTTTTTCCCTGAGAAGTTTCCCCAACTTCTTAATTCTTCAAGCTTTGTGATTCTTCTTTATTTTATCCCCAGAGAGGTATACCCAAATCTTCTTTATTCTTCGTTGTTACCCCAGAAAGTGTTTGCCCAATTCTTCTTATCTTCAGGTTCTTCTTTTCTTCTTTATTGATGAACCCCTTTCTATTCTTCTTCTTTTTAGTTCCCCCAAAATGAATGCCCATGTAAATAGCTGACAACCACATATTTATAGAAAATTTTCCCCTGCGCAAAAAGTTGCGGGTTGTAATATTTTTAGTTTGATTGACACCCCCAAAATTAGGCGTTTCCTTTTATTTTTAATAAATATTTTCCTTTTTCCCATTTTTTAAAGTAAATTAATGCACATTCCCGCCCAAATTTCAGTCACACTATGTGAAAAGAGAACAGGACTAGTTTAATCATTTTTTCGCCCAAATTAGTATTTTTGATTGATGAGTAGAAGAAAAGATTTTTTAAAATAAAGTATATTTGGAGAGTAATTTTAGGTGAAGAAATAAAACAAATTTTTGAATAAAGGTGGAGGAGAAGGAATATATTTTGTTTAATTAGGTGGTGATATGGAAATTCAGGAGCGCCATATTATATTTCCTAGTTCTTGGAACTAGTCGACGTTGAGCCCCAGGAGTGGAAACCCACCCTTGGGGCGCGCCGAACAACCAATTAAATAGAAAGCTTTCTTTTTAAGGGTTTATTCAACAAATATATTTAACAAACTATAAGGGAGGGAGAACCGGCCAACTTTTGGTCTGTGTTGAGATTGGGCGAATGAAATTATTTGGCCGGTTCTCGCTCGCCTTTTATGGGCCATGCAAAATGGGCGGTATATAATTATACTTAATTATGACAAAAAGAAAAATACTATTTATGAAAAAATTAACGTTAATCTCATGAATTTATCAAGATGACATATACCTTAATTCGTCATCTTCTTCTATTCTCATTTTTAAACCAGTCCCAAAGAACAGCATCTTTACATTTAATTGCACGCTCTTTTTAAACAACAAGCCGGATCTTTTTTGTCGGAAGTTCTTCTGTTTCCATGGTTGCTGCTAAAATGACTCTTAATTTACTTTACAAAATATACAATTTTTGGAATTTATTCTTTAAAGTTTATGATATCAATATATGACATTACATTATATTATATGACATTACATATATTACCTTCTATTTCTTGCTTTTACGCTTCCCCTCTTGCTTTCGCCCTCACACGTTGTTGATTTTACCTCTTTGTTTTTATCATTGTTTTAAATAATAATTGAATAATATATAAGATAATTTGCTATTAATAATTCATATAAGATTAATTTACTTTATTTAAATAAATAATTTACAGACAAGTTATTTTAAATTATAAGAATTTTTCAGCAATAAAAAATGTCAGCGTGGAAGTATTCCTCAAATGGAAAGAAAGTGGTTTATATTAGAATCATGTATAAAGACTAAATCTATAATTGTTATAATGGATATTTAAAATGACTTGATTTTCGAAATAAAATTTATAATACAACTTATATAGAACACAATTTATTTATAACGGAAAAACATTCCCTACAAACTAATTCCCTACAAGGCAAAGAAAACGAAAACAAGCATTTTTAATTTTTAATTTTCAAATTTTTAATTTATAAATTTTTTAAAATTTTTTAGTGATAGATTTAATAAAAATTTTAAGTCCTAGAATTCGCAGATTAGTGAAGACGCTAATGGACAAAAAATACTATCTGAAATACATACAAGAAACTCTTGAAAATATTTTCAAGTTAGCTATACTATTATTAATCAATTTATTTAAATTTATAAAATTTAAATTTTTATCAACTGATTGTAACAAATTGTTTTTATATTGATATTTTATTTTTCTTGTCTAATATATGTACATAAATATTATACAATTCTCAAAAAATTTTTTATCAATATTTGAAGCAATTATAATTTAATTAAAAATTTGCATTTTTTATTATACAAAAACAATTATTTGGACTATATAAGGAAGTTGGATATAAGATTGTCGGATCCGGTTCGGATATCGGATCCGGATATCCGAAGATTTCCAACTATCCGACAACCTTAGTTGGATACATTCATTTTATCAGCGGATTTGCAGGGACACATAGGATTTTGAGCAATAATGATGGATTGAGTGGGATTTGGGATAAAATTCTGGAAATTTCAGGATTTCTTGAAGCCATGCGAAAATTTTTTATTTTTGGTAGTTCAGTGTTTTAGTAATCTTTAATCTTTTTTAAAAATTTTAGTCTAAATTTTTAAAAATTTAGAATTTTAAGTACTCATTAATCCTTTGATATCCATCCTCCAAATTCACCAATCCTCTCCAAATCTCTCCCGATTTCAATAAATTACGCCAAATTCCAAGATCCCGCAAACTTTTAAGAGCCAATGTACTGGAAATTTTGATTGTGTGGCACCGAATTCAATCAAAAGTTGCAATTTTAGCCAGCAGGCAAAAGACTTTTATGTTTTATAGTGTTACGAAAATGAAGATTCGCTAGCCAAAGTTGAAAATATAGAATTTTACAAGAAAAAACGATTAAATTTCGAAGTTGAAAAATATTCGATTGGACATTAGATTCATCCAATCTTTGATTCTTACCTATGAAAAATAGAATGGCCACCTCCATTAGAATGGCTGAGCTAAAGTGATCTATCAAGTTTTATTAAATTTATATAAAACTTTTATAAAAACAAAAACCATTTCTACATAATTATGATTTCGCGTATAAAGATATTTTAGCTGAATTATTTTGAATATCCGAATCGGTTCAAATTTCTTTAGATTATACCTGTTATTATAATTATTTATCATTAATTTATTATCATTATACTATCATAATAATAATTTCTTCATTTTAGAAAAATAATTAAGAATAGATAAGTATTATATAGTTGAAACCATCCAATTTGTAAGGTGAAACACCTTCAATCTCATAGTATGCATGATATTAAGCAGTTTTTTGTCGTTTTAATTAATGCCTATAAAAATTTTGAAGATTCTGGAGTGTAAGGCTTATATTTATCCTTCTTCAACTGTTAACATAAAAGAACTCAATATAACGTAAAAATGAATGAGAACCAAACGTGTTTATGGTATAAAAATGGAAAGATAGTTGTAAATGTTTATATAAAGTTTGATTGTTTAGATTTGAAATGTCTTAAAGGAATAGTTTGAATTATGAATGTTTTAGATAAAAGAGTAACAAATGTTGATGGGTCATATTTTGAATTTAATAAAGAAACATTAACGGAGTTTAGAATGAGAAAAAGAATATTTAAAATAAATTGATAATGAATATATAAATTATGTTACTACATAGGAATAGGAAAAACAACATTATTTAAAAAAACAAAATATCAAAATAGGGGAGGGAGAACTATAAGGGAGGGAGAACCGGCCAACTTTTGGTCTGTGTTGAGATTGGGCGAATGAAATTATTTGGCCGGTTCTCGCTCGCCTTTTATGGGCCATGCAAAATGGGCGGTATATAATTATACTTAATTATGACAAAAAGAAAAATACTATTTATGAAAAAATTAACGTTAATCTCATGAATTTATCAAGATGACATATACCTTAATTCGTCATCTTCTTCTATTCTCATTTTTAAACCAGTCCCAAAGAACAGCATCTTTACATTTAATTGCACGCTCTTTTTAAACAACAAGCCGGATCTTTTTTGTCGGAAGTTCTTCTGTTTCCATGGTTGCTGCTAAAATGAACTCTTAATTTACTTTACAAAATATACAATTTTTGGAATTTATTCTTTAAAGTTTATGATATCAATATATGACATTACATTATATTATATGACATTACATATATTACCTTCTATTTCTTGCTTTTACGCTTCCCCTCTTGCTTTCGCCCTCACACGTTGTTGATTTTACCTCTTTGTTTTTATCATTGTTTTAAATAATAATTGAATAATATATAAGATAATTTGCTATTAATAATTCATATAAGATTAATTTACTTTATTTAAATAAATAATTTACAGACAAGTTATTTTAAATTATAAGAATTTTTCAGCAATAAAAAATGTCAGCGTGGAAGTATTCCTCAAATGGAAAGAAAGTGGTTTATATTAGAATCATGTATAAAGACTAAATCTATAATTGTTATAATGGATATTTAAAATGACTTGATTTTCGAAATAAAATTTATAATACAACTTATATAGAACACAATTTATTTATAACGGAAAAACATTCCCTACAAACTAATTCCCTACAAGGCAAAGAAAACGAAAACAAGCATTTTTAATTTTTAATTTTCAAATTTTTAATTTATAAATTTTTTAAAATTTTTTAGTGATAGATTTAATAAAAATTTTAAGTCCTAGAATTCGCAGATTAGTGAAGACGCTAATGGACAAAAAATACTATCTGAAATACATACAAGAAACTCTTGAAAATATTTTCAAGTTAGCTATACTATTATTAATCAATTTATTTAAATTTATAAAATTTAAATTTTTATCAACTGATTGTAACAAATTGTTTTTATATTAATATTTTATTTTTCTTGTCTAATATATGTACATAAATATTATACAATTCTCAAAAAATTTTTTATCAATATTTGAAGCAATTATAATTTAATTAAAAATTTGCATTTTTTATTATACAAAAACAATTATTTGGACTATATAAGGAAGTTGGATATAAGATTGTCGGATCCGGTTCGGATATCGGATCCGGATATCCGAAGATTTCCAACTATCCGACAACCTTAGTTGGATACATTCATTTTATCAGCGGATTTGCAGGGACACATAGGATTTTGAGCAATAATGATGGATTGAGTGGGATTTGGGATAAAATTCTGGAAATTTCAGGATTTCTTGAAGCCATGCGAAAATTTTTTATTTTTGGTAGTTCAGTGTTTTAGTAATCTTTAATCTTTTTTAAAAATTTTAGTCTAAATTTTTAAAAATTTAGAATTTTAAGTACTCATTAATCCTTTGATATCCATCCTCCAAATTCACCAATCCTCTCCAAATCTCTCCCGATTTCAATAAATTACGCCAAATTTCAAGATCCCGCAAACTTTTAAGAGCCAATGTACTGGAAATTTTGATTGTGTGGCACCGAATTCAATCAAAAGTTGCAATTTTAGCCAGCAGGCAAAAGACTTTTATGTTTTATAGTGTTACGAAAATGAAGATTCGCTAGCCAAAGTTGAAAATATAGAATTTTACAAGAAAAAACGATTAAATTTCGAAGTTGAAAAATATTCGATTGGACATTAGATTCATCCAATCTTTGATTCTTACCTATGAAAAATAGAATGGCCACCTCCATTAGAATGGCCCTTCCAATTGAATGGCCCCCTTTTGGGGTATCAAAAATAGAGTGGCGGCCATTCTATTAGAATAAATACGGTATATTCATTAAGATTATATAAATATTTTTAATGAATAAAAATGTGTATGAAATTCAGGCAAGAAGCATGCTAGGATCGGCCATGAAATAATTAAAAAACTAATAATTTATAATAAAGGGTTGACCAAAAATCAGTTAATGTTAACTAAACTAATTTAATTATAATGGATTTTAACTAAAGAAGGTTTAAAGAATTAATTTATCTAATCTACTAATTAGATATATATTTACCGTATTTTTTCAAATAGAGCCCCAACCTCAATTAGAGCCCCACCCCAAATACAGCCCCACACAAAAAATATTGGTGGAAAAATAGTAAAAAATAGCCCCACAATTTTTTTAGACGTATTAAGAGTAGGAATGTCGGTCCTTTGAAAATCTTTGGATAACTGGAACCGAACTGAACCGAAAAATCATCGGTTCTTTGGTTCGGTTCAGTCCCGAACCTATAACCCTAATTAAGAGAGTTAAGGAAATAAAGGTGATTGCGTAGGAGGGTTCGGTTCAGTCCCGAACCTTTGTTCCTGCTTCCTTTCCACTAATTTTAACCGAGCGGTCTCTTTATTTGACGTCTTTTTTAGCCTTTTCAAAAACCATTCTAGTAAGGACTTCCAATTCGACTTTTCCTCCCCGGGAAGTGACTCATAAATTGTAAAGGCGGCCCCACGAAGGTAAAGTGGTAATATTTGGCACATTTTGGGGGAGTCCAATTGTGGGCTGTTGCAATACGGTTGAAGTTTTTTAAATAGGCAGTGAAGTCTACTGTGCCATTATAGAATCACGGATAGGGTAAACCACTGGAACCCATTGAATTATTGTTCTCTTCCAATATTTCCCCTTCATTTTTTCCGATTTCTAAGTTTTCCTCTTTCATTTTGATCGTTCAATAATTTTCAATACAGCCCTCTTTAAAAATTATTTCCCAATTTTAATTATTGCTCAAATTTTCGCAACACTTAATATTTTATCCTTTTCAATTTAGCTAAAGTTTGCCCACGTTTCGGGAACTAATAGGTGGCCCGGCCTTGCCACTACTAGTCTATTGCGAAGGGATTCGAGCTTATTTTTTATTCTTTTTATTTTTGGCCAATTAAATTTTTTTATAGACGTGCACGTATTACTTTAAATCAAGGCTGGATACGAAAATTAAAGAACTAAGCTGCCTTTCGGTAAGCAGCTTCCCTCAGAAAGATCCCAAATTCTCTTATCGTCCAATGGCCTTCCGAGAAGTTAGACTTCAGAAAATCCCCACTGCTACTTTACAACCCCTCTTCTTTCTTTGAAAGCCTCAGAATATCCCCAATCCTCTTTGAAGAATTTTCCCAAAGATTTTCCAATGTCACACCCCTCCGAAGAATAATTCCCTCCTTCAGAAAATGCCAATCCTCTGTCCTTTCTGCTCTCCTTGAAAAATGTTCTTCCCCAAATTCTTTTTCTGAGTCAATCAGAAAGTTCAGACAATTTTCCCCCACTATTCAAAAAGCCCAAATTTTTCTTCTTCGTTATCCCCCTTGGACCTGAAGATTTCCCAAGATTCTTCTTTCCCAAAATTCTTATTATTCAGACCCTTGCGATCTTCTTTTTCCCTGAGAAGTTTCCCCAACTTCTTAATTCTTCAAGCTTTGTGATTCTTCTTTATTTTATCCCCAGAGAGGTATACCCAAATCTTCTTTATTCTTCGTTGTTACCCCAGAAAGTGTTTGCCCAATTCTTCTTATCTTCAGGTTCTTCTTTTCTTCTTTATTGATGAACCCCTTTCTATTCTTCTTCTTTTTAGTTCCCCCAAAATGAATGCCCATGTAAATAGCTGACAACCACATATTTATAGAAAATTTTCCCCTGCGCAAAAAGTTGCGGGTTGTAATATTTTTAGTTTGATTGACACCCCCAAAATTAGGCGTTTCCTTTTATTTTTAATAAATATTTTCCTTTTTCCCATTTTTTAAAGTAAATTAATGCACATTCCCGCCCAAATTTCAGTCACACTATGTGAAAAGAGAACAGGACTAGTTTAATCATTTTTTCGCCCAAATTAGTATTTTTGATTGATGAGTAGAAGAAAAGATTTTTTAAAATAAAGTATATTTGGAGAGTAATTTTAGGTGAAGAAATAAAACAAATTTTTGAATAAAGGTGGAGGAGAAGGAATATATTTTGTTTAATTAGGTGGTGATATGGAAATTCAGGAGCGCCATATTATATTTCCTAGTTCTTGGAACTAGTCGACGTTGAGCCCCAGGAGTGGAAACCCACCCTTGGGGCGCGCCGAACAACCAATTAAATAGAAAGCTTTCTTTTTAAGGGTTTATTCAACAAATATATTTAACAAACTATAAGGGAGGGAGAACCGGCCAACTTTTGGTCTGTGTTGAGATTGGGCGAATGAAATTATTTGGCCGGTTCTCGCTCGCCTTTTATGGGCCATGCAAAATGGGCGGTATATAATTATACTTAATTATGACAAAAAGAAAAATACTATTTATGAAAAAATTAACGTTAATCTCATGAATTTATCAAGATGACATATACCTTAATTCGTCATCTTCTTCTATTCTCATTTTTAAACCAGTCCCAAAGAACAGCATCTTTACATTTAATTGCACGCTCTTTTTAAACAACAAGCCGGATCTTTTTTGTCGGAAGTTCTTCTGTTTCCATGGTTGCTGCTAAAATGAACTCTTAATTTACTTTACAAAATATACAATTTTTGGAATTTATTCTTTAAAGTTTATGATATCAATATATGACATTACATTATATTATATGACATTACATATATTACCTTCTATTTCTTGCTTTTACGCTTCCCCTCTTGCTTTCGCCCTCACACGTTGTTGATTTTACCTCTTTGTTTTTATCATTGTTTTAAATAATAATTGAATAATATATAAGATAATTTGCTATTAATAATTCATATAAGATTAATTTACTTTATTTAAATAAATAATTTACAGACAAGTTATTTTAAATTATAAGAATTTTTCAGCAATAAAAAATGTCAGCGTGGAAGTATTCCTCAAATGGAAAGAAAGTGGTTTATATTAGAATCATGTATAAAGACTAAATCTATAATTGTTATAATGGATATTTAAAATGACTTGATTTTCGAAATAAAATTTATAATACAACTTATATAGAACACAATTTATTTATAACGGAAAAACATTCCCTACAAACTAATTCCCTACAAGGCAAAGAAAACGAAAACAAGCATTTTTAATTTTTAATTTTCAAATTTTTAATTTATAAATTTTTTAAAATTTTTTAGTGATAGATTTAATAAAAATTTTAAGTCCTAGAATTCGCAGATTAGTGAAGACGCTAATGGACAAAAAATACTATCTGAAATACATACAAGAAACTCTTGAAAATATTTTCAAGTTAGCTATACTATTATTAATCAATTTATTTAAATTTATAAAATTTAAATTTTTATCAACTGATTGTAACAAATTGTTTTTATATTAATATTTTATTTTTCTTGTCTAATATATGTACATAAATATTATACAATTCTCAAAAAATTTTTTATCAATATTTGAAGCAATTATAATTTAATTAAAAATTTGCATTTTTTATTATACAAAAACAATTATTTGGACTATATAAGGAAGTTGGATATAAGATTGTCGGATCCGGTTCGGATATCGGATCCGGATATCCGAAGATTTCCAACTATCCGACAACCTTAGTTGGATACATTCATTTTATCAGCGGATTTGCAGGGACACATAGGATTTTGAGCAATAATGATGGATTGAGTGGGATTTGGGATAAAATTCTGGAAATTTCAGGATTTCTTGAAGCCATGCGAAAATTTTTTATTTTTGGTAGTTCAGTGTTTTAGTAATCTTTAATCTTTTTTAAAAATTTTAGTCTAAATTTTTAAAAATTTAGAATTTTAAGTACTCATTAATCCTTTGATATCCATCCTCCAAATTCACCAATCCTCTCCAAATCTCTCCCGATTTCAATAAATTACGCCAAATTCCAAGATCCCGCAAACTTTTAAGAGCCAATGTACTGGAAATTTTGATTGTGTGGCACCGAATTCAATCAAAAGTTGCAATTTTAGCCAGCAGGCAAAAGACTTTTATGTTTTATAGTGTTACGAAAATGAAGATTCGCTAGCCAAAGTTGAAAATATAGAATTTTACAAGAAAAAACGATTAAATTTCGAAGTTGAAAAATATTCGATTGGACATTAGATTCATCCAATCTTTGATTCTTACCTATGAAAAATAGAATGGCCACCTCCATTAGAATGGCTGAGCTAAAGTGATCTATCAAGTTTTATTAAATTTATATAAAACTTTTATAAAAACAAAAACCATTTCTACATAATTATGATTTCGCGTATAAAGATATTTTAGCTGAATTATTTTGAATATCCGAATCGGTTCAAATTTCTTTAGATTATACCTGTTATTATAATTATTTATCATTAATTTATTATCATTATACTATCATAATAATAATTTCTTCATTTTAGAAAAATAATTAAGAATAGATAAGTATTATATAGTTGAAACCATCCAATTTGTAAGGTGAAACACCTTCAATCTCATAGTATGCATGATATTAAGCAGTTTTTTGTCGTTTTAATTAATGCCTATAAAAATTTTGAAGATTCTGGAGTGTAAGGCTTATATTTATCCTTCTTCAACTGTTAACATAAAAGAACTCAATATAACGTAAAAATGAATGAGAACCAAACGTGTTTATGGTATAAAAATGGAAAGATAGTTGTAAATGTTTATATAAAGTTTGATTGTTTAGATTTGAAATGTCTTAAAGGAATAGTTTGAATTATGAATGTTTTAGATAAAAGAGTAACAAATGTTGATGGGTCATATTTTGAATTTAATAAAGAAACATTAACGGAGTTTAGAATGAGAAAAAGAATATTTAAAATAAATTGATAATGAATATATAAATTATGTTACTACATAGGAATAGGAAAAACAACATTATTTAAAAAAACAAAATATCAAAATAGGGATTCAACATCAAGCCAAATAGTTAAAATAGTTTAGTATTTATTGGTTCAGATCCTATAAAATAATGGAGTCAAATTTTGAAGGTTTAATTACATGCGGAGATCATTAGAGCTTTTTCTAAACTACGATTGCGGCATGTACTATTAAAATTTCAACCCAAATATTTCCAAGCAGCGTTTAAGACATATGGTAGCTTAACATATAAACACATAAAAAATTTTATTGACTAATTATATTAACCGCGGCAATTGGCAAAAAGTGCAAATTTTAAAAATGCCCTAAATGGCTAAATAAATTAAGAGAAAAATACGACGGTAAGTTATGAAATTTGTTTACGTTATTTCTTATTTATTTTCTCACCGACTGATTTTAAATTTGCACTTTAGTTATAATAATTTGTAAATAGTATTTTGTAGTTTGGTTAGATTTGTACCCCGTTTTATCTCTAACCCTGTTGAATATTAAATATGATGGGAGAAAAGTTAATATTGTTATAAAAATCAAATATGAATGTTTTAATTTTCTTCTATTTAACTATTTTGGCCAAACTTAGGTTTCTATTTTTCACACTTTTTATTTATATGGTTTAATTACCGAAGTTTAAGTCCCCTTTTGAATAAATATTTTTAATTGTTTATTCTTATATATTGTCTGGTAATCCTTTGCCGCCCTAAGAAAATTTCAATAGCTCGCCATTAGAGAGTTTGGTTCATCCCACTCGCCCACTAGAGTTGGACCACTGAGAGGCCACCCGGGACAAACGATCTAATGAGCGTTCACACCGTCGCGCCGCTCATACTTTCTTCTAATGCGACATTTTTAAAATCAAATTAGATTTCATTATAATACTATATTTTAATATTAAACTATAAAATAATGAAAGGTAAATTAGTTAAATTTTTATTATCAATGTTTGGAGAAGTTTTAAAAAGGTTTTTCCAATTATTTGCCCTGTTGTTTAAATGAGGTTTAAACTATATTAATAAAAATTATTAAAATATTTTTTCAAAATAAATAATTGGGAAATGTCTTCATGTATCCCAACAAATGAGCTAAAGTGATCTATTAAATAAAGTGCAAATATAAAATATAATTATGTAATGCTTTATGAAGCATAAATATAAAAGGCTCAAAAAATTTTGAAAGACTTTGCTTGTTTTTTGCACGTGAATTTTATTAAATTTATATAAAACTTTTATAAAAACAAAAACCATTTCTACATAATTATGATTTCGCGAATAAAGATATTTAAATTGAATTATTTTGAAACCCAAATCGTTTTAAATTTCTTTGGATTATACCTGTCATTATAATTATCATTAATTTATAACATTATACCATCATTTTAATAATTTCTTCAATTTAGAAAAAATAATTAAGAATAGATAAGTATTAAATAGTTGAAACTATCCAATTTGTAAGGTGTAAACAACTTCAATCTCATAGTATGCATTATATTAAGCAGTTTTTTGTCGTTTTAATTAATGCCTATAAAAATTTTGAAGATTCTGGAGTGAAAGACCTATATTTATCCTTCTTCAACTGCTAACATAAAAGAACTCAATATAACGTAAAAATGAATGAGAAACAAACGGGTATTTATGGGTTACATATGGAAAGGGCAGAAATTGAATATAAAAATGGAAAGATAATATAAAAATGGAAAGTAAATGTTTATAAAAGGTTTGATTGTTTAGATAAGAAATGTCTTAAAGGAATAGTTTGAATTATGAATGTTTTAGATAAAAGAGTAACAAATGTTGATGGGTCATATTTTGAATTTAATGAAGAAACATTAACGAAGTTTAGAATGATGAAAAAGAATATTTAAAATAAATTGATAAAGAATATTTAAATTATGTTTCTAGTGAATAGGAAAAACAACATTATTTAAAAAACAAAATATAAAAATAGGGATCCAACATCAGGCCAAATAGTTAGAATAGTATAATTATTGGCTGAGATCATATAAATTAATTCAGTCTAATTTTGAATGTTTAATTACATGCGGAGATCATTAGAGCTTTTTCTAAATTACGATTGCGGCATGCACTATTAAAATTTCAACCCAAATATTTCTAAGCAGCGTTTAAGACATATGGTAGCTTAACATATAAACAAATAAAAAATTTTATTGACTAATTATATTAACCGCGGCAATTGGCAAAAAGTGCAAATTTTAAAAATGCCCTAAATGGCTAAATAAATTAAGAGAAAAATACGACGGTAAGTTATGAAATTTGTTTACGTTATTTCTTATTTATTTTCTCACCGACTGATTTTAAATTTGCACTTTAGTTATAATAATTTGTAAATAGTATTTTGTAGTTTGGTTAGATTTGTACCCCCTTTTATCTCTAAGACTTGTTTCGAAATACTTGGGTCGAAATTTTGATTGCCAATGTCAAAAATCGAAATTTCGAACAGCTCTTACTAACTTAGCATATGATGAAAATGTCAAAATGAGACTATTTATTTATAGTGTCTCAACTAAATTAAATTATTATAATATTTTTCTATATTTTTAAACAAGGTTATTCGAATTATTCGAATTTTCACTAGCTTTTGACATCTGAATAGAATTCTATTTAAAAATAGTTTTAGTTGGATTCTCGCCTTTAAAATTAAAGTTATATTTCAGGGTTAATTTAAACAAACTGAAAAGCTTTAGGATTTAATTTAGGTGTAAATTTTGTTGTAATTGAGCGATATCACGTTTGAATTACCTTTTTAATTTAGTGTAGTTTTAAGTTCTTTTACAAATAGGGGCTGTTAAATACAAAAATATTGTTATGTATTTAAACACCAAATATAAAAAGCGGCACCAAATTTAGACAACAAAACTTAAAAAGGGATAACAATTTTAAAATCCCAAATCTTCGACATCTAAAAAAATCTATTTCGAATCTGGATCACGGATACTGCGTACTATAGTACAGACATATGCTTTAACAAATTTGAAAGATACATATGAGTTTCTTGACTCATATGCTATATTAGAATTCCAGCTGTCAATTCACGGATGTTACTAGGGATAAATTAATGGTTGTGTCACCAACCAAGGGCGGACCCAGCTGGTTTTTATGTGAAAAATTCTAATATGCAAATTAAGCTATTATGAAAGAGCGATATGTGCTGATACAAAATTAACGAAATTAAATTTTACTGCAAGAATATATAACTATTAGTTTTAACCTCGCACATAGACTCCGTCAAAATAATTTTAATATTAAAATTCAGATGACTATATTAACTATTGCGTTTTTCTTATATTTACTTACCCTATTGAATATTAAATGTGATGGCAGGAAAGTTATTATCGAAGTAAAAATCAAAGACGATTGGGAAGAAAAAAGAGAATTTGTTTATTTAAAAAATGTTGAAATAAAAGAGCGTTTTGTGTTGAAAAAAAGTGAAAAACATAATAATCGGTATGACACTAGCTATAATTATTATATCAAGGAATTTTTGCGTATTATTGACGTAGACCGTGAAGGAAATAATTATAATGTTGATCTAGATCATAGATCAAAATATGCTGAAGAATTAAAAAGAAAAGTCCTGATTGATATTGATAATAATAAAACTATTCAAAATATTTTGATTGGATTTGAAAAACAGGTTTTCAATTATTTTATTATTTAAATAATAAAGAAAAAATCAAGAGTAATTAACTATTAGCAATTAACTTTAATTATTAATAAATTTAAGTTGCTCATGGGTAATAAATTTCATAAAATGAAGAATAATTATTATGAAACTTCAATACTAGATGAAACTTTAGAACAAATAAAAATAAATAAAAAAGAATTATTAAAAGAGAATATAGGTTCATATAAAAAGAAACTTTTATATAGTTATTGGAAGGAAATTAATTTAATTGGATATAAAATTGAATTGTTAGAAAAACAAAAAGTTGAATATCCGAAAGAATTAAAAAGCAAAATTATTGAAATTGGAAATAAAATAAGTAAATAAAATTTTAACTTTGTCCAACTTTTCATTTGATAAAAATTTTTCCTTAATAATTATAGGTGACAATAATGAAAGAAACAAACGACATTGTTTCAATTGTAGAGTTACACAAACAAAACAGTGGCACACTGCACTAAAAGAACATTACTTGTGCAATGAATGTGGCGCATATAAACTCAAATATGGAAAGTTTAGATCAAATAAACTATGGTTTAAGACTAAAAAGGTTATCTTTATATGCGACGATTTTTAAAAATTCTTATCGTACAACATTAAATGAATTTTTATTTAATTCTGAACCTACTAAAAGTTGTTTTGTCCAAAGTTGGAAGACCGATAGTCTTAGAATCAAAATGTTTTTATGTAATTAAACTTAATATGCTTTATTTCCCACCGTTATATAACTTCACATTAACAAATTTAAGGACGATCGTAAATGTTTTATTTGCGGTGTTACAAAAACAATATGTTGGCGTCGTCATTCAGAAACAGGAAACTATTTATGTAATGCATGTGGCTGTAAACAAAGAAAAGATGTTACAAAGAAGAGAAAACCAAAACTCTAATCGAAAAGTTTAAATAAATAGCAATTTATTCCAAAGTCTGATTTATTATTTATAATAGTTTAATTGTAACAACTATATAATTATTTAATCACAATAATACGAACTTTTGTTAATTTAAACAAAATTCGATATTATACTGATAATTCTGACTAAACTTAGTCTTCCAATTTTGATAAGAAATTTTGTTGCTTTACACCATTAACTATTTTCCTTATTATATTTGAATGCAATAAATATGGCTCTTAATTTTTCTAATGTATTTTCACGAAAATAATCTATCTAGATAACTAACAAATATTTTACTTCTTAATGAAGTTACTATAATAAAATTGATTTCCAACTTCTAATTTGAATTATTTGGTACCAAGTGTTTATCAAACCATCCAAGGTTCCAAGTGGTTATCAAGACATGGAAACTTAACAAGAATCAGTCATGCAGTTTTTGTCAAATTTTTAATTACTTAAATATTTTTATTCCAAAGAAATTTCTTGTTTTGGTGATTTTGTATTTTCAATAATTTTATCAAAAGTCTCCTTTTCAACATCTGACAATTTATGATCAGCCTCAGTATTGTCCTTTTCCATAAACGCATTTTGAAATTCTACTTTAAACTTTTCGAGTAATCCTACCATTTTGGATATAAAATCCATGCAATATACTTTTGCCTTATGGTCTAATGGAAATGACCAATTCTAATGGAAATGACCAATTCTATTAATTCTATTATAGATGTATCCACCAAGTTTCCTCGGACAAGCTCAGAAAAAGCTTGTCTTTATGTTTTTTCAAATCATGTCAAGTAACTAAAACATACTTTTATCGACAAAAGAATTGAAATAAATAATAAATATTTATCTTTTTAAAGAAATAGAAATACAATCTAAAAGAAATAAAAATATTATTTAAAAGAATTTAAATGAACGGCTCGGCGTTCGGAAAAATGAAATTAATGAATAATAGTGGGGATTTAATAGTGGGGATTTCGGCTTGGATTAGATAGGATCTCGCCGTGATATAGTTAAAGAATGAAGTAAAAAATATATAGAAAGTAGAGGAAAAGATGTGTTTTCTAACTATATCCGTCGGATTGAGACGTCAAAGTGTTAGTTTATGGGAAAGAAAATGTAAGAAAATTTCCTGTCCATGACCGTTAAAAAATATAAAACTTAATAAATTAAATGTATAATTTGTGTGTTATACGACAGCTTTTTACTTTATTTTTGCTTTTTCAATTGTTTCATATTTCTTCTTTTTATTCAAGTTCTTTGATTTTTTATAAATTTTTATTTCTTTTTTTCATTCTATTTTGTTTATGATAGCAAGTTATACATAAATACTTATCTGGTTCGGAATGTCGGTACCATTGTTGTGTCTTTATGGCACCACAAGTAGAGCAATGACGCCCGTTAAAATTTACATTTATATATTGTTTTGTATAACATTTTCTACATATCCAATATCCAGGTTCTGAATGTCGGTACCAAGAGTTTGTTTGTACTACACCACAAGTATAACAACGACGACCGTGCTTAATTAAAATTAAATACTGGCGAAAATTCAAATGTTTCTGCTAAGCGTCCCTTCTCAATTCGTTTTTCTTAGTGGTCACGTAAAAGTTCTTGTTTTCGGAGGAGTTCCGATTGACCAACGGGTGATATAATGTGATTTGGACTGATATCGGGGATATTACTAGAATTGTCCGGATATCAGAGGATTTATCTAGTCTTCCAAACTTTTGAGAATTTCAACAATCGATTGAAATTAAAGAGCCGAACTGAGTTCTTAAATGATATACTTTTTTCTATAAATATATTGTTCATTCACGAAAATCAAAAAACCAAGGTAATTGCAGTTTATATGAATTATAGCTTATTCGAAGGAATTCCTCGAGATGATTAGAATGACATAAAAATCAACAGAATTCGACTTGATTTGACAATGTTGTAATAATTTTTTAAACCCCCTCCCCCCACATAAGGCCCCCACAAAAATTTTTACCGCTGCTGAGAAAGCCGGGTATGTCGAGCCGAACGACTGCCGCCGCTTCGTTACGATCGCCGCGAACGAAGAGAGCACTTCTGCAGCAATTCACTATGCTTCGATTCAAGCAAGACTTCCCAGAAAAACTTGGAATTTTCAAAAAGTTTTAAAAAACTTTTAAAAAAAGTTTTTTTGAGCCGAAGGCGAAAATTTTGAAAATTTTGGAGCGTCAAACAAAAAATTCCGACCACGCTAATCCCGATACCAATACCAATAACTGCCTGGCTAAATTCAAATGAAACCGGTATACTACCGCCCGCCGATCGGGATCCCGATACCGTTCAATCCTAGTTTATTTATCCACTTAAAATTATTTTATATAATTTTAACCTTTTGTGAGTTAAACCACAATTTTTTCGCTCTAAGCTTTCCAGTTTTTCGTTTATGCGTGTAACAATTGTAGCATAAAAAATTTTCTTTCAAATAGTTATACCATTTGAAAGTTTCTGTTTCTCCGCAATTAAAGCAATTTCGTTTATTTCCTTTGTAAATTTTACCTATAATATTTTCAAGAATAAGATTCTCAGATTCTGAAACTAACGAAAATGATAGATTTTTCAGTTCGGTTCTCGATATCAAAACATTTTTTACACGATTTAAGAAAGTATTTTGTGTAAAACTATAGTAAAGCAGCTGGGCGATAGCTTTTTCTCTCCTATAGCTAGTGCAAAAGCTTATTCGATGGCTGGGAGCGAACCAGCATCTTCTGTATACTGGACTGATGTGTTATCCATTACACCCCGCCTGTCGCAAATTTGACGACTTTTCGTTGTATAGTACTTGTTCACTCTTCGTTAAATTTTTACCCGTTCATGTAATTTTTCATCGCCTACTCGATTTTTTAAATTTTATTCACCGTCTAAATTCTCTCTATTTTTTAGTGACAGCTTGTGCCTATGACCACCAAATTTTTTCTTATTATTTTTTTTGTTAGTTTTCTCACTCTGCATTTGTCTTCTATAACTCTGCGATTATTTTGTAAACTCACATTTTTCGTGTCATAGCAGTTCTTCGAACGGACACGACTTCGACCGACAAAACTTTGTTGGACAAAAAACGTTTTACCAAAACTTCGTACGGCAAAAACTTCGACTGACCAAAGCTTCGTAAGACTAAAACTTCATCCAGACAAAACTTCATCCGACCAAAACTTTTCAAAAGAAATTTTTTTAATTAAGATCCGATTAAAATGAAAACAACATCCTTTTATGTATGTTTGTGGAAGCGTGGAGAGAAATCAACTTGTAGAGCGATCAACAAGGATCAACCTGGTCTGGACAGAGTTTTGGTAAGCGAAGTTTTGTCTTAACGAAGTTATGGTCGGACGAAGTTTTGTCTGGACTGAGTTTTTCATCGCAGTTCTGCCCCTCACCCCACATTTTTTGAGTTTTATTGCCAAATATCGCCCAATTACAATGTTTATTTAAGCCGCTATCAAGTCCTTAAAAAAGCTCAGTTCTCAACTCCAATTCAATAAACCATCATTAACTGCTAATTTGTGGGCTTGTTCGTCTCCCATCATTAGCTTTACTGTGCACAGCTTTTTTGTGTTGATTAATTAACATTTTTTTTTGGACTTTGCGTTTATTTTTGGTAGATAAAAAGGTGAACTTGGTGGCTTGTCAGTGAACTTCTTGTTGGCCTTATTGTGCTCAGTTGGATTTTTATTTGTAGAATGAATTTTTACTTGTTTGGACTGTTTTTATTTGCTGGTGTAGAGTTCTTTGGACTTCGTGTTTATTTTGTGGTGTCAACTTAATGTCCATCTTGCTTCGGTTACTATTAGTGTTCTTTTTTTGTCGAATTTTTATTTCAACAACATAGCCTTGCTTTTATATTGGTGCTAGTGCTACAATACACTGATGCACGACACTTCCAAACCACTTTATCGGAATTTACACCGCCGCCTCTGCACGGCCTTAGGAATTAAATCCCATATGCTTTACACTATCTACACCTTAAATATAGAACAGCAACTCGATTATGTTCATTTCAAATATTAGTATAAAAACTTAATTATATAAATGATAAAACTTTTATTTAAGGTTAAAGCTTTTACTTATTTCATTGCCAATGTAGATAATTCTGTTCTCTTCTTTTGAAGCTTCAACTTTTTGTTTTTCTAACAATTCAATTTTATATCCATTTAAATTAATTTCCTTCCAATAACTTGATAAAAGTTTATTTTTATAATTTTCTATTTTTTCTTTAATAGAATTCAAATCTTCATTACCTTGCGAATTCTCATCTAATATAGAAGTTTCATAATAATTACATTTTTTAACAAAATTATTATTTCGGAGTACCTTAATTTTATAATTAAAGTTAAAGAAACTCAACAAGTGAATTTGAAAATCACGCAAAAAAATTAGGATCTCGATTAAAGTTCGAAATAACCAATTAAGAATTATCTCCGATATCACGATAATCATTTCTAATCTTATTGAAATATAGGGATTAAACAGTGCTTTGCGTTGATAAATTACAATGCCAGAAAATAATTAAATATTTTATGGGATGGGGGCTATTTTAGAGGGGGTTATTTTAGAGGGGGCGGGGGTATTTTTTAATATCGACTTCTAGAAGGGGGCTATTTTAGAGAATTGGGGGGGGCGTTATTATAAAAGGAAGGGGATTTTAGAGAAAATACGGTATATAAAATACTTTTTTTTCGAATTCAGACAAAATATTTTGAATTTTGTGATTATTCTCAATTTCAATCACAGTTTTCCTTTTTAATTGTTCATTTGGGCTAAATCTTTTTGTTGATTTGATTTCAATTTTAAAAATATTTTTAACAGGATTAAATTCAATTAAACGTAAATATCTTTCTATATTTTTATTCAAGCCATCATGTTGGTTATTGGTCTTATCAATTGTTTTCACCACAAAACGCTCCTTTAGTTCAACATTTTTTAAATAAATAAATTCTCTTTTGTCTTCCCAATCATTTTTTATTTTTAGTTTAATAATTCTTCCTCCGCATTGAATATTTAATAAAATAAACAAATGAAGAAGGTAAAACCATTTTGCTAGCATCTAAAACACTTTATTGATGAGGTTCTGAGGCCCGAAAACCTACTATACGTTTAATTGAAGTGAATAACTGTAACTAAAGATTAAAATGAATGAACTCAAAGAAAATTATTAGAATATATAAGCATAAAAAATTTTGTTGAAATAGGCGCGTTTATCATGTGAGGCTATCATTTTACAGGCTAATCGCTAATTTTTTTAATTTTGAAAGAATGCACTTTATACAATATCCTTTAATCGATAAAATTTTTTTATTTAAAATATTTTAAGATTTAGCAAAATATTTCCCAATTCATGGCCACTAAATACAATATACAAAGTGCAATGTGTGTGAAACACGTGTTTTGTCAAAACACGTGTTATTCACATATTTGCGGACCGTGAATTGGGAAATATTTTTGCGAAATTTTAAAATATTTTAAATAAAAATAAATTACCGATAAAGGATATTGTATAAAGTGCATTATTTCAAAATTTAAAAAAATATAAAAAATAAAAACCCAAAAAAGGTCCCAAAAATCTTTTATTTATTTCCGTCTATTTAATTTCTATCTATTTTTTTATAGTCAGATTTCTAACTTTATTAGAGTTGATTGCAAAAATTTTGGATTTCAAAGATAAACAAAAATCTGTGAATCGTTTCTATGTTTTATGTTATAAAAATTAAAACGTATTTAAAACCGGTTTTTGAAAGTTATTTTAACCGATACCGGGATTACCTGTTGATATCCAGTTTGTTCAACCCTAATTGAAAATTATAAAAATTTTTGTGTAAGATATCGAAATTTAAAAAAGTTTAGGATGCGTTTAACACAAAAACACATGTTAGGCCATGTCTTGTGAAATATATTATTTATCACAAAATACAATATATTGGTTAAGAAATATTATTTGCCAAATTTCAAAAATTTTAAACACAAATAATTTTATCGAATAATGCAAGAATCGGATAAAGGGCATCCTTTCAAAATTTTTTAAAATTAGTGACTCGCCTATTGGATAACAACACTCATGTGATAAGCATTTAAAAATTTTTGGGTTTATATATAGTCAATGCTTTTCCTTATTTTTTTCACTTTGGTTTTTAATACTCATTTCTATTCACTTTTGTTTAAAAATTTTTTAGAAGCAATCGTTAATTTGCCTAAAAAGCATACTTAGGTAGTCAATAAGCATGGAACTAAGGTTGGCGGTTCCGGTTATCAGGAATCGAAAAAAGACTGGATAACCGAAAATTTTCGGTCAAAATTCAGAGCCCCACGGACGCCCTTTTCATCCTACTATTATATGCGTATTTTAAAAATGTGTATAAAACATATTAAATTAAATTTACTTAAAATCAGATCCAAAATATTAAACATTGATGATTTTACTTAAAATAAAATATAACCATCTTATTATAAATGATTGATAAGATTGTTAAAATTACCTAATTCTTTATAAAAAAGAATAAATATTGCTAAATAGGAGAGAAAATTAGTTAAAAATTTTTCAAATATTTACCGTGGACCAAACTGAATTCAAAACCGTGGACCAGACACAATAACTGGGAACGGTTTCAATCGAATAAAAATATTTTTAAAATATATTTAAATAAAGCAATATTTTTTGAACTGCCTGAAAAAAATTTTGTTGAATATGATAATATTGTGTTTTGATCAGAAGATATTAACTTTAATCCTTAAGTAAAAAGTCTTGCAAGAAATAATTTCTGTTTATTTATAAAAAGTATGTATATATTTCATACTTATTAATTTTAATTATGAATAACTTTCTATTGAATTAAACAAGAAAAGATTTATAATACAACTTAAAATCGAGATGATAAAAAAGTAAAATCCTAAAGTATAAATATAATCCTAAAGTATAATATGACATAAATCAATAATATAAAAAATTTTGAACAAGTTAGAAGAATTAAATTATACAAGAATTTAGAAAACTTCAAAACTAGAAAATTCAAATATATCACATTATTATAGTGATCTTTGTTGTATTCAGGCAGTCTCAGTTTTTAGTTGTGTATGTTAAAATTTATTTAATAATATTCTTAAATCTGTAGAACATTTAAATTAGAAAACTTGTCTCCATATATAAAAAGTTTTTAAATTATTTACCCAATAATAAAATAAATTTAATAAGACCAGATTAGAAATAATTATTTATTAATTTATGTTAATAAAAATTACCGTATTTACTCTAATAATCCCCCAGTCTTTATTAATTCCCCAGTCTCTATTAATTCCCCACCCTAGGGATGGGTTGAAACAATAATCCCCCAGCCTCTATTAATTCCCCAGTCTCTATTAATTCCCCACCCTAGCGATGGGTCGAAACAATAATCCCCCTGGGGGATTACTAGAGTAAATACGGTATATTAATTTAATTATGCGCTGCTATGCGGTCAATGAACAAAAATTTCACTGTTCCGTCTAGGACTAATTCTTTTTTCTTATTTAAACATTATTTAACATCTAAATTTTGTAGAAAGCAAGCTTATGTAGGAGAGGTGAAAAATTATCGATTTTAAAATACATAAAAAAATTCCTGAATAGAAGTAGAGTAATAAATTTAATGTTCTTTTAGTTTTAATAAAAATCCAATATACATATTAACACACTATCGCTTAAATGAAAAGGGTTTCATTAGAAAAAATAGATTAGAATGTAAAATAAGAAACAACCATATATTAGAATATTTCTAAAAATAATCCTTCACTATTAACCAGAAATCAGTGGTAAAACATAAAAATAGCAATATTAAAAAATACATATGAGTTGATTTGAATCGGAACTTAATACAATCATCTAAATTCTTTACAAATTGTTAGTTTATAATAGAGTTCGAACCCGGGCCGTGACCGGGTTTTCCGGGCCCGGTAGCCCCGAACCGGGTATTTTTGAGAAAATCCGGTTTTCGGGGTTTCCGGGTTTTCGGGGTTTTAGCCCGGAAAACCCGGCCCGGGTCGCATCTGAAAAACCTGGGCCCGGCCCGGGTCCAATTTTGAGTAAATTTTAAATAAAATTCTGACTTTTTGGCCAAATCTAGCTCCTTAAACATCCAAAAAAGGAAAAATTTTCGCCTGCGGCGCCAAAAAAGAGAATAAATCTAATTCTTTACATCCAAAATTATCAGATTTTTGCCTGCGGCGCTGTAAAGTAAGAAATCAGGTATGTTGTTCTCCAAAATTACACCGGTACACTGCATATCCCCTTGTCCTTCCAAATCTTTCTTAATCCGATATCCTTCCAGACATCGAGGTATTTAAGGGGTAAATGATATCTATGAATATATAGTATTAATCTCAGATATCCTCCACTTCCCTCTTTTTTCCGATATCCCTTCGAATCCTCTCATATACTTATCTGGGCGTATTATCGAAGGATCAAAAGGTTATCCTCCTCAGATATCACTTGAATCACAGATATTCTGATATCTATTACGAAAAGATTTTTATATGAAATCCTATTAATATTTTTTCCCGATATACCTAAAAATCCCTGTTAATCCATCCTAAGTGATATATACTATTCAGATATCACGCAAAATCCAATATACTATACCATTATTCTACTAAATCCCTTTAACACCTTCAAATCCACCGATAACCTACTTAATCCCATCAAATCCTTTGATAATCCTATATCGCTTTAGATTCTCTAGTAAACTGGAAGTAGGTATTGAGGGATGACCGCAAATTTTTGATAAATTTCTATTTTAAATAAAGAAATTTAAAAAAAAAGCTAAATTATAAGTATTTTTAAAATTTTTGAAAAAGGGTCCGGGCCCGGGTGTAAAAAAACCGGGTTTTCGGGGTTTTAGCCCGGAAAACCCGGCCCGGGTCGGGGCAGAAGAAAAAAACCCGGATATCGGGCCCGGCAAAGTGAAAAGTTCGAACTCTAGTTTATAATATAATCATAAAAATTATATTTATTTATTTTGTAAATTAATTTAAGTATTTTGATAATTCATTAAAATTCTATTGAATATTAAAATTGACAAGCATAACCATAAACAAGCATAACCATAATTGACAAGCATAACCATGTTTAATTACATTGAACATATTATTATTAACCTTAATTTGATCCACACACAAATAACGAGCTTCAGAAAATTAATATTAAAATTAAAATAATTTTATTTATGTATTTTATATTGTAACGATCAAACATCACAAGTTTTTCATTAATGACTTGTCAAATATTTTATGAAATATCTAAATGAAAACGTTCATCCATCTAAAAAACAAGTCACTCTGTCATAAGATTAAAAAACAGGCAGAAAACTATTTTTGATGATCCATTAAGTGAACGCCCAGTTTGGGCACTATAAATAGAGCTAAATTTTCGCTCCATTATAAAGTATAATTTTCTTTACCATTCCATTTAATAATGAACAAAAAATGCTCAATAACGCTAACTCCTATATTAAATACGTCGATTTATTATTTTTCAATTAATTCATTTTTAATTTTGTTATTTATTAATTTAATATATCTATTTTACATAAATATATTAGATAAACATATTTGTTAAAGAATTTGCAGGAAGAAAATTTACAGGATCAGGAAAAAAGGATAAGTTAGTTAAATTTAAACAATTAAACACATCAACAACAACATTTTAGTAATTTATTGGAAGGTGAGACAAGGAGATTTAAGAAATTATTTACAGAATTGTAATATTAATTACGTTACCAAATTGCCTAAAGAATGGTGAAAATAATTAGAGAATAAATATATCCACTAAAAATCTCACGTAAGCCTTATGGAAACCTTATTTTTTCTTAATTAAATCAAAATGTAATAAATCAAATTGTGATATAATTGATTAATGCATTGACGCGCAGAGTATAAAAAATTTAGGAAATAATAAAAAAAGTATAATAAAAAACCGGTATAAAAATTACAATAAATTAAGGGCAGTGCATTATGTACAAACCTTAAGTTTAGAAAATATATAAATATAAAATAAGGTTAAAATACTAATTTAGTTAATTAACACCCTTCGGGTACATATGTAAAACAAAAATAAACTTAAAAATATTATTTATACTTTAACCTCAAAACTAATCTTTCGGGAAAACATTAAAAAACCCGTTAAAAATATTGAAATTACAAAAATCCTCTTTTTTTCTTTCCCATATATTACAGCAATTAATGAAAAATAGACACTTAAAAATAAAAGGAAATATTAATAATAATTTTTTCCCACACATAAGATCGGAATAAAATTTTCCTTAAAAACAATTATTTTTCTAAAGGTTTTGGTCCTACCTGCCTTTCACACATAAATTATTTTTACAAATGATATTTTTATGCTATAAATAAATTATTTAAAGCGAAATTTATTTAAAATGTGTTCAAATAATAAACAAAAAAATATTTTTTGTACTCCCATAATTTACTAAGTTCATAGTTTATTATATAATTATTTATAGAAAATAGTAAAAATTCATAGAATTGTACAAAATAAGTAATTATTTGATAATTAATACATATTTTATTTTATCTATTAGATTTAATTTTTTATTGGAGTTAATCTTTTTAATAATTTAATTAATCTTATAATCTGCTACTAATTAACCGCGTATTTTTGTTAGAATGATATTTTAAATTATGGATTTTTTGTCCCTAACATTTTGTAAAGATTATATATTTCTTAGCTTAGATTTAAAAATAAAAAATAAAAGTAAAGCAACTACTTTATTTAAGTTTGAATTAACTTAAATTTATATATTTAATTTATTTTTTTCAAATTTAAATTAATATTGATTAAAAGAGATTTTTTTACAATTTATAAACTATTATTAAAATATATAAAATACTTTGATTTAAAAATATTAATTTAATAATGAAATAATTAGAGGTTTGTTGTCGTTTAATATTCAAGGTGTCAAATTATTAACATATTTAATCTTAATATTACCAATATTTATCTATGGTTTCGATTTATTATTCGGGTACCAATTAGGTTGGACAGTTATACTCTCAAAATCATATTTTATAATTTAAAGTTTCAATCGTTTTCGTTATTTTTTATACAAACACGCTTATTTCTTCACTCGATATATGGAACTTTGTCACCGCGGTCCTGCTAATTTTTAGCGGACTGACAGCCATATCATAAAAAGTTTACTTAAATAAATATAAATATTTTTACTTTTATCTTAAAATATTAAGTTATACATAAAATTAAGAAATACATATTAACAAACAATAATTATATTTTTAAATGTTTTACTTTTAAGTTTTATTTTTTTATTAAATCGAATTCGAAATTATGATTTTTGAACCTTCACAACAATCTCAAACAGATGGAATTTTTTAGCTGATTTTTATTATATCTTAAAATTTTGCATTTAGGGTGGGACTAGGAAGTAAATTTTGAAAAATTATTTGAAATATTTAAACTCGAATATTTAAAAAAAAGCAATTAATCAACAACAATTTATTTAAATTAAACAACAATGATTGCATCTACTTTGATTTTGGTGTT